>JAZHYW010041091.1:0-216202 GCA_037355805.1 Ixodes ricinus | reverse complement strand
TATCACGACGTTTTATTAATCTTTCGTTCCTCGTACATCGCAAGAGTTGAATCACATTCCCGGGTCGATAGCTGCTATCACAGCTACTGAGCTTTTAAATGTGCTATCACCAATCATTTTGTTTTTGACAAGAGTGCCTAATTGGTTTTTTATGGATATAATCTTCTTGTTACTGAGTGTGCCATATCTTATTTTGTCGTTCGTTTAACCTTCAACGTAAAAAAGATAAAAAATAGTAATATAAATTTAAGATGTGCGACGAAATCAAAGGCAATGGTCCCTTCATGAAATTGTGTTAGCTGCTACCGGCACGGTCCATTCGGAAGCCTGCATTTTCAAATGCATCATGTATTGGCGCTTCATTTTTTCTTGGTTTGTTGTTCGTTGCTGCCACGTGGGGGACGGGGAAGTGGGATTGGGTCGCTGCGGCCAAACGTCTCCTATTTCAAAGTAAACCTATTTCCGGCATTATGTGACATCCCTAAACCTTTACGACTCCGGATGGAAGAACACGAAGACGTTTGAAAATAGTGTCACCATGCCTATGGGATTTTCAACCCGGGTTTAGGTTTACTCGCTTTTTCATTGTTTGTTTAATTGAGATGGGGTGATATTGAATAAATTGTAAGCTCTATAGGAGCTGTTAATTATACTCTATTGCAACTACAAAAGTTAACGCGCGGCGAATTTGTTTCTGTTATAACCTTGATCCGGAATTTTAGGAAGACAACTTTTTCCGCTGTACGCGAATTAACTAATAATGAAATCTTAACTTCTGCGATTACAAACAAAAGAAAGACCAGTTTTATTTCTCTTTCGTCTCACGCGAACGTGACCGCGTGGTACGGACCGAGTTTTGTTTGATTAGAAACCTTATTCTTATAAACCTGCGTTTTATAATCCATTCCCCTAATCCCATTCTCTGTTCTACCATTCTCGCCAACCAAGCTGTGCAACGCGTCTCGAGCACACAATATAGTAATAAGCACTGAGAAATTTTTTTTTGTGGAGTTCTAGCACTTAGTTTAAACCTTAACACAAAAAAGTGCCAGTCTATTCTGCATTCGAGAGCGCATGCGCGTTGTTATTTATATCATAATTGTGCAAAAACCACCCAAAGGCGTTAGCCAGGAAATAGTGCTTCTCATTTTTTTCTAGTGAAACGTAAATGACGCAAAAGATGATTTCAATAAAATATTTCGGATAGCATTATATTGTTCGAGCGTGTGTGCATTCGTGGGTATGTGGGTACCTATGTACGTTTGTGCGCGAGTTTGTGTGTGCGTATATGTTCTTTATTTAAAAAAAGTAATTACACATTTGCAGCGACGATTCTCTGGGAATATTTTGTATTATTTTTTTTCAATCGTGTTTATTCTATAAATATTGCTTTCCAGTCAGATCTGAAATTTGAACATCCAAGCATAAAAGCTGTAATTCAACTAATTAGACGTTCATCACGCACGCCAAAATAAAAAGCGTACGAGCATTTTCATTCAAATCTAAAGGTCTCCCAGCCGGCACCATGGCCAAGCCAAGCCCACCTCCAGACGGCTGTACCGCATTTCCAGCCCGTTGACGTAGTAAACATGACGTCACGTAGCGGGCTCAGAGACCCCAAGATTCTGGAAATGTGTCGTCTGCTTCGTTAAAACAAGGCACTCCAAAAACGTTTTTTTTTTTCAAACTTCGAAGCTTGCGTTTTGATGATCGTACAAGTGCGGCGACTCCGCTACTTAATCGGGAATCAATTATCGCATTTCTCCCGACAAACGTAACAATCTCGTTACGCAAACATGTGCTTTCTAAACGTCTAAGCACACTCCCCCTCCCCCCTCCCTCCCTTTACACTGCTACAGCTTAAATATGAGGCTCTTAGCCTCAGCTCTACACCTTCCTACTGTAGCGCTTAGCGCGTCCAGCCAGAACCACCTAGAAAAAAGGCATGCACATGACGTCATCGGTAGTTGATCCCAGACGCGCTCAACACGGAAAACACACCTGAGCTCACTGAGAGTCGCCCCAAAGTCGCAGATTTTTTTCCGTCGACGTTCGGTCGAATTGAGCTTTCTTTCTTTGTGAAGGCACATTGCAAGACCCCGCCTCGGGGACCGATCGCACTTAATCGATCTGCGGCAGCGCGGGAAATGTTCGCGACGCCACTGTCGCGTCGATAGGGTCGAGAGTCGTCGACATTGGGCTTTTGCGTCTCAGATGCTTGCTGCTGCCTGCCGCACTTAGAATGTCGGCCTGTTTGAATCACTGAACTGCATTCCTCCCGTCCCTAAGATTTGCGAAGAATCGTGCGTTTCCCTTTTTCATTTCTTTGGAAGAATACGTAGACGAAGAGTATTTTATTTGGTGCTTTCAGGAAACCTAAGACGTGTAGAATGACGTTTCGTAGTAGGTATATGCCCCATCAAAGTACTAAACGGAAAGTATACTTCAGTTTTAAAGCACTAATGCATTGGTCTGACGTATAATTTAAGTATACGTTAAAAAATGGGCTTTATAAATTTGTTCTTTATTCTTAGAAAATGCCGCACGAAAAAGGCGTATATTGAACAGGAATCATAGCCAATGGCTCCTGACGGGTTCATTTAAACAAATATAAAAATAAAGCGACGAATCGACGCATGTGGGAGTAATCATATTAACATAATATTACATAAATATATATTATTTAAACACATATGGCGTATAAAACATGCATCTACTCCCTATACTTGTAGCGGACCAATAGAAGGAGGCTAAATTATAGAGTGCCGTTTGTGCAGGTGAACTATACGTCCAGGGAACATAAAATAGCAGTGTAATATTCACAAAGTGTCATACAAATAAATAAAAATGTGTTTGCCTTCTAATTTATGAGAATAAATATAAGACTGAATTAGAAACATCCTCAGTGTCATCGAAAGTCATTAGATCAGTAAATTTTAGATTTTAAGCGCGTAGAAAGCGCGGTTGTGAGCTACATTTAACATTCATGCAACAAGCGCAAGGCTGGAGGTGTCAAATAAATGTATAAAAACGTTTTGCGATGGAACACATTTTTTTTTAGTTTGAAAATTTAACGTTTAAAAGAATATTTCTGGCATTAGACCCCTCATATAAAAAAGGTATTGTCGAAAGCAAACTCCGAAGGATTTTTAAAGGTTATATGAAGTAGACGCGATGAAGTCAAAACGGAAACGACAGAAAGATTATTTTTCTGCAGGGTCTTACTCGTTGAAAAAAAATTGGTTAAGCTCTGATAATTGTAAACTTTCACAATGCGGCGATGCAAAGTGCATGTATTTCCGTTTTGTTTTTATTTTTTTATTGATGAAGGCGATGTTTAGGGAAGTTTAAAAAACAGAAAGAATAAACATAACGACGGACAGAACACCGCCGGGAAAATTAAATAAATTGCATCCTTCAAAATTGTTCCAACTTTTTCAGAAGAAACTAATTTTCGTGGTTATTTCTAAAGCTCATTCATCGCTTATTGTGTGCGATTTCTGCCCAACCTTTGCTACTTGGTGTTTCATATTTTATATATACTTTGTACAGAGCAAAGTACCTTTATTCCCAATTTTCTTGCCCAACTACTGTTCGAGTTCGTTAAAAAGGAGGGCAATTTTACTTCACCTGGAAGATAAAAGAAAATGAAAACAAGTAATTTTTGGGGCTGTTTTGAGAAACGTTGCAGATAATGTACCTTGGAAAATGCTTTTTTTTATTTGCCACTTTGATTAACTATATGCGCCCTTAAGAATGCGCTTTCCTACATCCTAACAAATTAAATGGAAGTGCTGTCTTTCATTCTTAATCTAAAAATAAATCCCTGCATATCTTGAATTATACCAATCTGTACTCGAGATGTGATTATATGCAACCATGAACTTTACAAATCTGCTTTCGACGAAAGTTTGCTAGCTATCAATCTCGTACTATCTTTGCACCTTTTCACTGCGTTTTCGCTTTGCCATTGTTCTGAGAAATTGTTTTGTTATTGCTGTACATTCCTGGGCAATTACCACTTAAGTTAAACTAAGTTTTTTTGCGTTTTTCAACGTATTACTTTGGAGCAGCTGTGTTTATGGATTAGGAAAATCACATTTCAAATGTATCGGAACTGATATATATTAGGTGAACCTTTCTAGTTTTACTTCGGTGATTTATATCCTTCCGTTAGATTCCTCAAATTTCTTAATCACGCGTCACTCTCAGTAACTCGTGGACAGCCCAGGTTTTGTTTTCTTAGTTTTTTTATTGATTTACTGACACTGTCAGCCCTAGAAAGGGCTTTTACAGGAGTGGGTAATACAATGCAGTAAATCACATACATGCACAAAACAATACACAATGAAGAAAAAAAGAAAAAAAAGAAGAACGGCGGCAGAGAACACTAATATATGCTGCAACAAAAAGCGCGAGGAAAAAAAGATGCTGATGTTATATGACTTGCTGACTAGACAGTCAATGACACAGCATTCGAAGGGCTCAAGTACTTATACAGATTAACGCCAACACAACAAGTGAAAAAATTATGGGAATGGGCTCTGAGGGTGAGAGTAGAACACCAGATAAGCATCGAGATTAATCAACACTTACGACGTGCGACAAAGTACTAAGCTCTTGACGTTTTTAACAAACTCATTAACTGAGGTTAGGGTGACAGTGCCACTTGGCAGAGCATTCAACTCCGTAATTGTTCTTAGGAAAGAAACTATACTTCAAGCAATCGTTCCTAACAGACGGCTCCCTTATGTACATAAAATGACGGTGCCTTGTGGATTCACCAATGCATATGTCCATGTAATTAGATTTTTTATGCAAATTAGATCATGAAAAATTAAGAACAAAAACTTTATATGTTCACACTTTGTTCTTAATTCTAGAGCTGGGAGCTAGGCATGACAGCATAGATCAGTGGGAGAATCTGTGCGGTTATATTTAATAAAGATGAATCTAGCTGCAAGCCGCTGAAGCCTTTCGAGTGTAGTAGTATTAGTTTTTGTATATGGGTCCCAAAAAGTTTCGCATATTCGAGAACTGGTCTCGCCAATGTTTTATACGCTATATTTGTTTTATTTCTGGTGTGGCGCTAACTATGTTTCTTCGAAGGTACCAGAGTGCCTTGTTAGCTTTTGATGAGACTTTTTCAATATGAGTGTTCCATCGTAAGTCACTCGTGAATGCTAATCCTAAAAAAATCAACATAAGAGGTAGGGTGAAATATTACCAGAATAAAACTTCACCGAAGAATCATCAAAACCGTGTAATTATCAATACGATTTTTTTTTCAGTTTATGCCTACAAATTGGGATAGGCTACGAAAGCGGACAATTTCAACCCCCATAGTAATGCGGAGAGTTCAGCTAGTTAGAAGGTAGACAACATTGTTAAAAAGAGCAGAAGTAAAGAGGGAGAGAAGTTAGCACGTTTGACAGCGCTTTGTCCTAAGTGTGCTCTTCCTCTCTGCCTGTGCGTTGTTTTAACATGTTTTCAACCCCCATGACCTGTTTTATATGTGATCATTAAACATGTGGTGATGTGTATTTTGCTTTTGAATACTATTTGCAGACGAACAATATGTTTATTTTGTTTCAAAGTAACCGTGTTTCCTAAATTCTACTTAAGGAGAGCAACGTTAAACGTTGTTGCTAATATACTAGTTAAGGGTGCGTGTCCCTAGATAATTCTGAATATGTATAACTGAAAGGGTTTTCTCACTTTCCGGGCACAATCGCACAGAAAGGCACAGAACGTGAGAGGATGTTAACAAATACCGAAAGGACGTTTCTACGCAGTTTACTTCATCAAATGTGTCAATAAAAAAATATACATGTAAATTGAAATAATGCCGCCAGGATATTAGCTGCGTCTATAGCACTAATGAACTGAATGTAACAGTGAAAACGAGTTGTCGTAACTTGATCATTACATAACCCCCGAGACTGCAGGTAAAAAGCGACACAAACACTGGAAGTTGTCAAGCAAACCTGATTATTTTTTTTCCAAAAATTAAATAAATAGGAGCCGTGACAAACTCGAACAGGTGATTTTTTATCTTTGTAAAGAGGGTGATTGGTCTTTTTCTTTCGGTTTTTTCCATGCCTTTGTCACAGAGCCCATCTAATCACTTTTTGAAAACTGAAAAATTAATTTCTGTTTGAGACCTTTCAGTGTCTGTCATTTTGTACCTATAGCACATTTTATTTTGACAATTTTCTTGTTCTGGGTTAAGTGTGTCGGACAATTTACAACAAAAAAATTATTGCGCCCTTTCTCATTTTGATATCGAGTCCAGAGTGAGTAAGGGGGTGGTTTAAATATTATTTGACTGATTTCTACATTTTCAATTTTAAATACTGTCGTCTTTACTATATCAGTGATCATTTGGTAGCAAACTTCGTTGACCTAAGAATCTCAACTACTGAGACATGACTCATGAGACGCTCTTCGAAAGAAGATTAACTACCGCATTTATATATAATTATTAGCACCAAAAAAGCTCAAGGCTAAATTTATGTCATGTCTCCATCACGTGCTTGGGACGACAGAATGTTAAAACTTGAGCACCAAGCTGGCAAGGTAACTCGGTGGCTCAACTATAATCGATGAAAGCGAGTTGTCCTATATGTCTCCTACTATCCTCTCCGCTTTTAGCGATGTAATTAATGCTGGGCTGTCGCGGACACTTATTGCGCTTGTTTTGCCGGACAAGAAAAATGGTCGCATTAGCTGCTACCTCGTGTTACTTCCCAGCGGCTTCTTTTTTCTCTGCCCTTACCTGGTTCCGGCAAGAGCGAGGGCCCAACGATAACTATGGAGTAATCTATGTTATCTTTTTCTAGAGACACTGGACAGTGTTTGCGTTGCTGAGCCTGGACCCTAAATAACTAAACGAGGCGACTCTTGGTAGCCGTTCCGAGGTACTTTATGCATCGCGACTCTTGTTGTTGAGTGCGGTTTTATTATCGACGCGCTCCAGAAAGCGCGTGTATTTCTAGATATTGTTTCCAGTGAATATGTTTCTAGAGTGGTCGCATCGACTAATACCTTAGAGTCGTGCATGCTCGAAAACTTATCCTTAAAGACGCCATGAAACGATTTTCATACTTCTTTTTGTACCATCTTTAAAAAAATATTTCACGTTAAAATGCAAGTCGTAGCTGTTGACAACCATGCTTCTTGCTTCGGAATTGAGTCTTCTGCACGTTAATGCTACAATCACATGACTGCGGAGTAATAAAGACACTCGGGAATCCCATGGACCAGCGTTTCCTAAGCTATCGGTAAATAGGGCGATATATTTGAGTTGTTCGTTCAAATGAAATGCACGTGTATTTAAATACATTTTTGTGCCTCCCTGTTTTGCTCATTCATAACGCGTCACCGACTCTAAACTCTCATGTAAGACGCTTGTTAGACAAGTAACCGTTCCTTTGAAACAGCATGCTTTAACGGTATCAGTGAATGTTTCTTTAGAAAAGCATATTCTGAGTGCGTGGAGCAAAGGCGGCCTAATCTCTCCAAGAGAAAGCATTACCATTTCTAGCGTTATAACTCTCGGAGAATACAAAATATTTTAATTATGCACTTGCATGAATAGATCAGGTACAAACAGGACAGTACAGTAAGAATTAAATACAATATGTACAATACAGTAACGAATTGTTTCAATACGTACAATATAGTAAGAAACAAGAAAAAAAGTCTCGATGGTTTTGTTGGTTTTGTTTTATATCTGGTCAAAGCATTCTTGAAAGAAGTAAACTCAATACACCACAAAGAGAAACCCAAAACCCCAATTTAGTGTTCTGCTCTTTTTTTCCAAATATAAATTGCCGAAGCTGCCGCTCTGACTTGGGCGTTATTCTTCCGCCATTCAGCACACTGGAATATTTCGCAGTAAACGGAGACTCCACCTCCAGCGAACAAAACGCACTTTGGTCAAGCTACGAAATCGCTAAACCCTCTGCGCGCTAATTTCAGAATTTATCCCGCGAACAATGAGTAAGACCGGCTTAGACCGCTCGCGGAAGGTCGCGCTCCAATGAGCAATCAGAAGAGCAGTTAATGAGTCCGAAGGTGATCACGTGTTCTCCCCGTCCCCTCATCTTTCTCCGTCCCTGTTATGCAGACCCTTCGAGCTCTCGCGAGGTCTCGCGAGTCGCTAGCGAAATTCTTTCGCTGCCCACGTGACCTGCCCCTCCGCCGCATTTATGAGCGATTAGGGCGTTCGAGCATGCTGCTGAGCGGACCATGCCACACCGGAATGCGATCCGTTCCTTCGACAATCCGCGGTCATCTTTCCTTCTGAGTCCTCTGCTTCCCCCTGCTCCTCGTTATCCTTTGTGCCCATGGCTGTGTTTGAGCGGGATGCATGCAGAGTGAGAAGACGTTTCGGAAAATGAAAATGAAAAGGGTAGAAGGATTGTGAAATGCCAGGTCATCTACTTTTTGTGTCCGTTTTAATGGATACCACAGTGCTTGGCAAAACATTGTGCTACATTAAAATACAGGAGGAAGCGGAATTATAATTAGGTAAGAAAGGCACCAATTATTGAGCATTTGTAGATCGTTTCGCCGTCCTGCAACACTCTCAGGAACCCGCGTGGAGATTCGGCATTCTGCAAACAAAGGCTAGTTTCGCGCATGCGCAATAGTGGCGTCTTGGTGTCGTAAGAAAAAAAGGAAAAATGGTCTACTAAATGCAGTTAATATTTGTATGACACTTTCGGTGCCTGTACAAAAAGAATAAACTGCCAAATATCTTCTTACTAAAATAAAATCTGCGCTTTTCTGACGTGCCGAGATTTGTTGGTGTAGGAAAAAATGTCCCCGGAAAAAATGTCCCCGGAAAAGATTTCCCCAGAAAAAATGTCCCCGGACAAAATGTCACCCCAAAAAAAAGGCCCCAGGTGGAAAGTAGGAAAAAATGTCCCCAAAGGATTCTCTATCTCTGGGTTTACCGGATCCTCGTGGCCTTCCAGCGGTCCGGTCATATGTCCTTGGGAAAACAGGCACCCTATGGCAAGTACGAAAGAACGGCCCCAGCAAATGAGGAAATATACGATTCCCCGAGGTACACATCGCGACACTGTTAGCGCGTACACGACATCGGCGCATTTTCATATTTTACTTAGGGGAACGAAATTTTACTATCTGCATTATATCCCCAAATGAGCACTTTCAGTACCTACGATAACTTTGATGACAACCTTTCGTTTCTACGGGAAAAAGAGAAAAAATAACTAGCGATCGCTTGTTCTTGCTAACAGTGTCGCGCTTTTTACCTATTTTGAAATGGTACACAAGTACCTCTCAAATTTCCCCGAACGCAATAATTTAGTTTTGACTAAAAGTGCTATAAATGTTTATTTCACAATAATTAAAACACAAAAACAATAATTTTGGTTTTGGCAAACGCAATAAGTTGGTTTCCAAAATACCACACAATAGTTTACTTCGGTTGCTTTGTATGACTTCCAGTCTCTCTTTCTACCTCAATGTGGGTCTGGTCTTTTGTGACCGAATAATGAAAGGACCGCCCGAAGGCCATAAGAATCGGGGAAAACCCAGCGATAGAGAATCTTTTGACGACATTTTTTCATACTTTCCACCTGGGGCCTTTTTCTCCGGTGACGATTTTTTCCGGGGACATTTTTTCCGGATCCCGAGATTTGTAACTGTCTTGTTTGAAGTAGATTAGGACATATACCCATGGTCCTATAGCTCTGGAAAAATTCCTGCAAAAACAAAATATTATTCAAAATGGTGAGCTGCCTTATAACTTATAAATAAAGTTCCTCTATGCAGTCTCTTACGACACGGTAAATTAAATTACATTTAATTCATTCATTTCTGACAGCCTCGTTTAAATTCCAGTTACGCCCCAGCGTAACGTCACGCCGTAACGAACGGAACGAAGACAGAGTGCTTCACGCTAAAGGAGCATTATTTAACCGCGGCAGCTGTAACAAAGTCAGGACCCCACCGCGGTCGTGTCTGTCTTCCTTGAACACGGACCACGCTGATCAGACAGCCAGCGAACGAACAGAACACGTCCAGAAAACAACAGCGCGTCTCTTCTCTGTTGTCTTGGGACTCTGTTACTCTCGAAGGACGGCTCGGAGGGTAAGAAGGAGAGAGAGAGACCGACGAAAATAAATACACCTTCAGGGCGCCGTGCATTCTTCTCGTTTTCCCCGTCCAACCGTGGGTCCTATGAGACTCGTTGAAGCGGCCTTCAGTCCACGGGGTTATTGCGCGTTTCTGTTTCGCGAATGTGTCTAGACTGAAAGATTTCACCGATTCAGGCGCATTCTTTCTTCGCCCGCCCTTCCGTCTCTGGAAAAGTCATCCTCAACCGATGCCCGTGCTACATTCTACCAATGCGCCCTGCTTTGTGTCTGTGGAAAGAATCGGCGGAAGCAGCCAGATGAGCGGGAACAATGAACAAATATATCCTTAACGGAATGGATTCCGCTTAGCATACGTCAAGGTATTCAAAGTGTTTTTTTTTAACTTTGTTTTTAGGTTGCCGTGTTAGCTTCTGTTTTGTTTCAAAAGATTTTCTATTTGTTGTAGCGATCTGGTTTCGTTTCTGTGTTTTGTTTTCTTTAGTCGATTCAGTTCGAGTCCGTTGCGCATTTTGGTAGAAACCGGAGATGCGACATGGGTTCGTCTTGAAAGGCAAATGTTATGCCTCGTGTCGAATTCGTCCTTATGTTTCTCACGTCAATTTACGTGGTTTTCGAAGGCTTCTCAAGGGCCCTATTTTAGTCTTGCTGGGTTGTTCTTAGGCGCCTCTAGCTTTTGTGTAAGTGTATAAGTGCGTGTGTGTGTGTTTTGGGTGTGTGTTGTATGTTGTGTGTGTGTGTCTGTGTGTGTGTGTGCGCGCGAGAGAAAGAGAGAGAGTACGCATGCATTTCTTTGTGTGTGTGACATTCGAAGTCACGTACTTTTCTTGTTTAAAAAATCAGAAATATTTTTCCAGTGCCATGCAATGACATCAGACATGTATGAGTACATGAAAAGTTGCCCGTACAATATTTGAGTAGTAGTATATTTTGTCAGTAGACATTCTTGGATTGATAAATTATCATAAATGTACTCCAGAAAAATTGGTATACCTATCGAAAACCGCCTAAAACCAACTTATAAATTTTATGTTGCATTTCCATCTTCGTTGACACGCTCAGAACGTAAATCTTGATAGAAAAAACATTTTAAAATTAGCAAGTCTAAATGTAGAGCAGCTTTAGGGACGCTTTTTAAAGTCGTGACACGTCATCAGGTGTGTATACCAAAAATATAAAAGTTTTAAAGCTGCAGTTCAAAAGATCAAGCCAGCCTTTTACTTGATTAGAACTTTTTAAAGAAACAATTGAAAGGACGATTTAAAAAAAAAAACGTCCTTCGAATTTTAGGTTAATCAAGGCAATGTGTATTCCGCATTAAATTAGTCTGGTGGCTTATAAATGCGTCTCGTTGAACAAACACAGGCTTTGCATAAAAAACCTCATCAAACTCCGAAAAACGTCCATACATCTTAAACGTGCTAACTGTTTTTCTTTTTAAAGACAGGCGTTCTGAATTTGAGTATAATCTATACTTCTTTTATAATTTGCAAGACTTTAGCATTGCTGTGCAATGATCATCCGTAATTCAGTAGCTCTATGGCTTGTCTTCTGTATTAATTAACCAGTACTTTTAGGATTCAATCATTACTTACACCGCCCTGATCATAAAACTTGCATTCTGTCAATGATGAAGTGAGGCTTACTGCCTCAAATGAAAGCAGTAGTACCGAAAGAAACCTCCCCGTCAATATTTGATCAAGCTACCAACGACATATAATCCTTCGAAAGCGAGCGAAGCCTGGACCACTTTTTTTTGCCCGGGAAGTGGAGGGGGGGGGGGGGGTGAACCTAGTCCAATTTGTCGTATTTTTGTCTTTTCGAGCTTTTATTTTCAAAAGCAGTTAGCGCTTAAGACACTTGCATTACGGTCACACAAGTTTTTATGTTTTGTTTTTTTTAGCGTTTTGTATATTGGTTTGAGAGACTCGGACTTTGTGCGTGTAAGCTGGAAGTATTGATCAATCTTAAAAGTACTGTGCAATGCGCGGTCCTATAGATACTAAATGTGATCTTGTTACTTTTTCAGAGCTCAAGCCTTAACACTGGTAGCCTAGTATTAGAACTTGCACGTTTGTACCTCTGTTTTGGTGCAAGCCAGTGAAAAAAGGAAAAAAAGAACATAGTATTTAAAAAACAGCAAAACAGGATTATAAACACACGTGACGTTAATTAACACTCCTTCGGCACAATTACATGGGCCTGTCGTCCTGAAAACCGAAATGCAGTTAGAGCAGTGTCCCGTATCCTTCGTTTTCATGTGTACTTTAACACAAACATTTAATCCCGTTTGATGCGATGTGCACGCAGAATATTTTTCGTAATACCACAAACAGAGAGGAACCACTGTCAACCTCTCGCCATCCCCCCCCCCCCTGCCACCCGCACACACATCTTTAATTTATGATTTAGAGAAGTTTTGACTTCGCGTTTACAAGCCTTGGAGCTGAATTCTAAAATCCGACGCAGCATCACTGCCTCAAATTAACCGACATCTATTCCAGAATCCAGATTAAAAATTTTGACTTTACGTGTCATTCTGTGCCCTCAACGGCCACCTTTCTTGCCTTAGCAGGAAATGACGAGGAGCCGCCACTGTGCACGAAGCCACCTCCACCACCACCACCACCACTGAGAACGAGAACTCATCTTCCTCGTGCGGTTGTGTTCGACCGGTATCGGGAACGACCGCCATAACAGGATCTTCGCCAAGAGCCGAAACCCTCAGACAAAACTCTCCCACCACTCTCTGTCGGTTGCCCCGAATGGCCGCGCCACCGCCAATGTTTGCAGACTTACTCGACCGAAGCCCTCCCAAGACTCGCTTCGCCTCACCCGAAAGCGACGTGGCTCTCTCATGGCCTCTACCTCTACACCCCTCCGCAGTTTGTGTTGTTCGGGGGATTTGGCGGTGTACACGAAGTGTTTCTCTAGCTGGGCCTCATTTTCGCCTGGACCCTCGTCGTTTCCGACACTGCGCTCTTGTTTGTGTTCATTCCGGGGTTGGGGAATGCGTTCTTGTTCAGATTTTGTTTTTGGCACGGGAGTTGATGGAATTGACACGATGCGCGCGGTTTCTTTGCGTCCGGTCGAACGCTCGCACCTTTCCCACCGAATTCGGTGCTTCGATGGGTGGGCAAACCTGACCGCTCGGGCTTCTCTCAGTGTTCACGAAAGAGCGACTTTACAGCACTCCCGGAACATCGGCTGGTGTATCCTAGAGTTTACAACGAAGTAGCCTCTGCGCTACTCTTGCAGGCAGTGTAGGTCGCATTGTGGTAGTACTGTGGATGTTCCTATTCAGTTTGTGTGGTTCTGTAGGTCGAGGGTAATTATCCACGTTTTCGTGTTACTCGACTAACCATAACCGGCACGATTTTTCTGCGACAATTGAAGCGGTTTAGGCTATGCGTGTATAAATTGTCACTAACCGAAATCAAACGTGAACTCTGCTGTGTACGCGTTTAAGCAGCGGGAAAACGAGTATGCGGTAAGTGCCATCGGGCACGGTCTCGACTGGAAACGTGGCCACTGCATTACGACTGCTAACTATGAGTCTGCAGCTCCAAATAATGGAGTAGCGGAAACAGTGACCGCATGCGTGGCATGATGTGGGTTGAGACGGACACAAGACCACCACTGAGCCCTTGTGCTTGAGAAAACAACTTTCTGAATAAAACATAAAATAGTATATGTTACAAGCCCCAACAGCTTTTTGCTTAGTTTGGAAGTTCACTCATGTTATCAAGTAATAGAGCAGCAAAAAAAATATTCGCAACTTTAAGCGGGATCGAGTTGCAAATATGTTGTCCTAAGCAGTGGTTCGGAAAAACATTCCAAGTGCCAGCTTCCAAATGTTTAAGGGTACTTCCCACGTGCTATCAAACTGCAAACTAACTCCCAAGACTATATCGTTATTTACTGAGTATTCTTACGGAGCAAGTTTAAAACCTACCATTCTCGTAATTCGGAAAAAAACAGCCCCTCTGACAAACACCTTCACCATTTCGAGATCACTTCGCTTCTGAACTACTGTACTTGTGCAAACGTGGCAGTAGCCCATGTAGAGCCCACAACACAGGTGGTTTCCATTCGGGAAGGTATCGCTTTCCTTAAAAAGGTGGAATATGAATTCGATATTTTTTTCGAAGGTCAGAGGCTATTGTTTTCGAGTATCGTGACCGTCCGCCGCGGTAACTGCGAAGCCGGTATTGTTGAAGCAGAACGCGAGTGGCAGATCTGTTTTACCTACATCCTAATTTAAATTTCAAAATAGATCTCCAGGTTCTTTCCATCGCATTTCTTTTCGCTTCACATCAGTTTCACTGAAACAATATTATTGCTGAATGTTTTGTCGTGACTGCAAAAGTAGTTTAGACAATGTGCCATAAAACAAGCTCATATTTTCTTTAGGTGAATACCTTTTCAAGCAGAGAATCCGATCTCATTTTTATCCTTCCAATATAAGCATTCCAAGATTCGACGAATCTCCCTGCAAGACAAATATCTAGCGCAAACCTGATCCTCCAGACAGCGAACATAAAAATCTGAGAACTGCGGTTTTAAGATTACAAAACACTCGCAATTGAAATATAATAGCGGGCATATTAACGCAAAATCGAATTTGAAACGAAAATCGCTCAGGAGCTGTTTTTTTTTTTTTTAAATGCCGGGGCGAGACAGATTAAGGGTTTGAAACATTACTTTTCCGATGACTAAAGGGAAATTGGATTGTTTGCTGCTATAGTTTCTTTGTTTAATACATGTCTCGAGAGGCAACAATAAAACGAAGATTTAACCTTACTCCCTCTCCAAAACGTCAATATACTTCGTCTCACCCTACGACGGATTAAAGCCAAAAGCTACGAACCACCAGACGGAATCACAAGCCACTTTGAAATTGCGTGGTATTGCGCTTTGATGCACGTTTGAAAAGCCCGCGTCTCGGATCACTGATGGGATGGCCAGACAGTGGTTCGAATCGAATGGCAGTGAGTGACTCAACAATGTTACATTGCAACAAAGCCATGACGTACAAGCAGTTTACAGTGTCAAAGCTATAGAAATGATGCAGCGTTTTTGGTCGGAGCATTATTCGTCCACCCCTAATTAATGTTAAGATAAGCGTCGTAGTTAGCGTGGACGTGATTTGGCCCTGATGCCTGCGGGCTTTGCCTTTGTTCATCAAGTCGATGGACAGTATAGACTTTTTCTGCAAGTGCGTGCTGCCATTCAACAGATGTCACTTTCCGTAAGGGCGAAACATTGTTTTGCCTTTGCCACGCCAATAGAGGGTATTTAGGATATAAGCGTAACCGTCACACTTTCTCATTTGCTCCCCCTTTATTTTTTTACTATTTGCAGGTTGAAACGTTGGATTGTTTTTTCGTCGCCCATACCGGATACGCCTATAAGGTGGCTGGGGACGAGAGTACACAGAAAAGGTCTATAGCCGATTAGTAATAATAAAAGATAAAACAAAAACTTTCGTGTTTTGTTTTAACTCACGTTTTGAGTGAGAAACGAGACCCATTTATTCATAGCTTCTGATTGGTTCTTGAGTGCCGTTGAAAAAAAAAGGATTAATTGAATGAGTTATCAGGCTGCTCAGAACAGCTTATGTGAATGTTCAAGCTGATGTTTTTTGTATCAACGTTTCTGAATATGAAAATGCGTTCCAGGACGACCTAAAAAAAAAAAAGAAAGAACTGTGTCAGCTTTTAAATGTATACTTTAAGCTAACAGCAAATAAACGTTGCTTAAAAATTAAAAGAAAACATAACCACTCTTTTTAACTGCAGGGTGTGCAATTCGAAGTGTTAATAAGAAGGTTCTAGCTGTTTAAGCAAACTATTTTTTAACAGACGAAAAATGTTTTCTTTTTTTACAATTAACGAGTATAGTATTACTAATTATAAAATGTAACGTAAAATATGCTAAGACAATATAAATAAGTTCTTATAATTATTTATTTTAACATACTACTTTTAGTTTTGATTTGCTAAAAGAAACGAATGGCAGGATGACGTCACAGACAAGAAGCTGGAACCATATCTGGCGGACATGTGTCAATAAAGACACGTGACATGGCGCAGACTTCGTTTTCTACTCTCATGCTAACCCACGAAGTCGCCCTGGTTGTGTTTTAAAATGTACTCCATCCCACCCTGGGAGTAAAGGTTTCACACCGTTGCGTTTCGAAACTTACTCGCGCTTACTCGACGCCGTCAGAACTCGCGTTCCAGAAGCGGGTTTTTTACTCCGGAGTAATTACTCATTCTACTCTCATCGATCGGTTGGTAACATCAGATCAAATCGAGTAAATAGGTCACGTGATTTTTTCGCCGTCTGCTCGTCATCTGCTTTCTGCATCGACAGCCGTCAAAACTCGCTTGCTCTGTTGGCTTTGGTGGCAGACGTTCGAAATGACAGAGACTGAGGTGCAGCCATTTATGTACAATTATTGCGATTTTCTATTTTCAACGCAGGAATTGGTTGGGCACGCACATCCACACCACATCCACACCACACTACATTCCCTGTGAGGGTATACCTGTTGTTAATCCCAGAGTGCGAGCGTCAACACGAGCGTCTACGCATCCTCGTCGATCGGCGTTGAAAGGCAGCTCCGTATTCTCGCGTTTAACGTGCAACACCACCTATGGTTAGTGCGATTCTGAACCAACAGATGGCGGTGGGATCGCCTTCCACGCCTTTACATCAATGCGAGAAATCGTGTGTGGCGGCGCTTCGATACAGCGGGGTATTTTTCTGTATCCTGAATTTGACATCCCTGATCTGCTTTGCCTGTTTTTCTTTTTACGAGCTTTCTTTGGAACGCGCACGGCTGCGCCAGTTGTCGTGTTAGGGGCCAGTTGCCTACACTCCGAGCTCACGTCTCCAGCAAATGTGGTCCGAACCAAACGCAAAAATCTTCCTTAGCCAAATGGCGAGGCACATACACAACAAAAAAACCGACGCGTTGAAAATTATAAAATTGCCTGTGCGCCGTTAGCACCCTGTGGGGATTTCGAAGGCCAATTACACATACTTCAATGCGATCGTGCTTATATAGACCGCCCGCCCCTTTTGTCATGCATGCATTTGGCTTGTGTGTGCTTTCCAGGGAACGTGATGACGTGATACACTTGGGCCTCCAAAATGACAACTTGAGGAGTTAAATATCCAAAAATCTCAAAAACAAACGGAACTATTTTTGGGCGGTCAGGTGTCTTGCTTAGGTAGCTGGGTGTTTATTTTGATCAAAGTCCTATCGAGACTGGTAAAAACACACAAAAATGGCAACTCCTGTGTTTATATATTGAGTTTGCAGGTAAAGCGAAAGTGCGGACTGGTGCATTGTCGCATAAAAAAATGCCAGGGTTGTGCAATTAACTCGCAGAAATAATTGAGAAAGAATTAATTTTACTACGAGTTCAGTGATAGTTGCAATGACTGGCCAGGCAAAGATTCTGGGTCTGTTGATAGCTTTTGCACTCATTTTAAGCAATTTCACCAGTCTTAATTTGGTGATTTATGCGTGCGAATAGAGGTGTAGTAAATGAAAAAGATGCAAACGGGTAGGTTTGACGTTGTAAAAATATAGTAGCTTGCGCGCACATAGTACGCTGATTAAGATTGGCACAGCGCTACATTTTCCACTAGCGTTGAGCGCATCGAAATTTAAGGGTGCATCTAAAGCTAAAGCGTGTACACAATATACGACCAGCCGTAATGATTGAATGTTTATAGTACTTTATTACCCTCAGATTTGGTGTAAGATGTCTTCTGATTGGCTTACAACAGAATGTAGGAAATATTCTACATCTGGGTTGATAGAAAACTCCCCTGCTGACAGCTACCAATATCTCGGCGCCGAATATGAGTATTGACTGCATGCCCACGGTCGCGTGCTTAGAACGAGAGATTTTCCTACGTGATTTCGTGAAAATCCCAATCGTTATTGTAGAGATGTCAACATGCGTTTGCGCACCTAACGGCCACATGTGAAGTTTAGAATATTTTGTATTGATTGTGACACATGTGACAAATAGTACAGTTTTTTTTTTTACAATTTGTGAAATATAATATTTGTTGGTTACCTTGGTCTCCATGCATGTAGCACACAAAAAAGCATGAGCTGAATCGCGGTGGGAAACGAAAGCATTAATTATAAACAAGTGTGTGTTCACGTGAAAACTGGAGGGCATTGAACATATGCAGAAGGTAAGCTTTGTTTTTCACTAAATACATTACAAGTATAGTATTTGGTTTTATCGTGCGAGCGAAGCGGAACATACAAGCGCGAGCATGCTGCCCTGAACTACTCAGCCAGTGAGCAAGCGCACCTTTCAAACCATGGAGCTCGCCTCTATAGCTTGTGGTACACTCAAACCTTTTAAAACACAATTATAATCAATTCTGTTATTTCATTTCTTTTTATTTAGTGGACCTATGTTGTTCTTTTTGTCTTTTGAGTTTACGTGCCATTTTCGTAGGTATTGAATGTTTTTCCAGAAGTCCGACAACTATAGTCTGTTCCATCATAAGTTAAAGCCGCATAATCAAAGATGTAGACAAGAAGAAAAAAAGAACGGGGACACGCGAACACACATTAAAAATGCTATGTAACTTCGCATTCAAAATAAGTCGTTAGTTTCTTAGAGAGCAGGCGTTTCGTAGGGCGACATTGTTACCCGTTGTAGATTATGAAAAGTTCCGTACAACTGTTAGCTCGGGGTCTTTAACGTGCATCACGCAGTGTATGTGATACACGATCGCACGACGGTAGGCTGAAGATGGACGACAAAGCCCAGGGTCCCTGCTAAAGCCCCTTGATAAAAGCGTTTTTTTACAAGTACTGCCAACCATTGTTGTGGAAACGCGCAAGACACGTGCCACGAGCGGGTGCTCCGCCGCCATTCGCTTTCAAGGGTCAGTCATTTTAGTACTGCGCCCCCATTTGCCTCCAAGGGCCGCTCGAGAGACGGGCCTCGTAAAGGGGCTTTAGGGCCTCGTGCACTGGCACATTTGAGGTTACTTGAAAGACCAACGCAAACACATCGAGGGCATTTAGTCCCTACAGGTTCTGCAGCGTGAGCTCCGTTCTTTGAACGGAGCTCGCACTCGCAAATTTATGCACGTGCTCTGATCTGTGGTGGCACAACACACTCGGCCAACGACTTGGTTTAGCATGTGAGCTAAACCAAATGAGCTATGCTTAGAGTATCGGACCTCTTTTCCCCGATATTGTTGTGGGCGTCGCCATCTTGGTGGTTAGTAAAAATCAAATGGAACTGCCGATCGTCATGATTCAAAAGTGCGTCTTCCTCAGCATTCGTTATGGTGTTAGGAAGCTCACGTAATATTGCTTTGTTTTGTCGCGAACTGTTTAAAGATTTGTGGAGGACGGAAAGGCGCTTCCTGGGATCTCAGATAAAGCTTCAGATAACTAATAACCATAATTTTAAGCACCAAGGTGTGTATGAAGCGTAGCTTATTTATTGGCTCCTAGTTTAGCCCGACCGCACAGGCACAGAAAGAGAACGAACTGATGACCTCGTGCTCTTGGCGCTACTTCAGTGGCTTCATCGGTCCGTAGCGTTGGCTGGGCTGCGAACTAAGGTAAAGCAAAGCAAATACACAGATATTTGTGTTTTGCAAGTCAAACCAACAGAAATCACTTAACGCGCCCCAATAAAAAAATATTGCGGGATCATTTTGACTAACTGAAGATTTTTTGACGTGCAACCGAAAGTTTAGATTGGCCTCCGTCAGATTGCAGGCACCTTGGCTAATATCTAAACCCGATATATATGGATTCATTGGCCAGTGCGTTGGCTCAGAGACACTAAGACGTTTTATGCTTCGTGTTTTGTTTTAATATCATTGCCACTTAAGAGACACCGAAGTGGTTTTGCAAATAAAATATAGTCGAACCATTTCTGACAAGCAGTAGTTTGATTGCGAAAATGATTTTTGCAAGTGATAAAAACAGTCAAGTGTTTTCCCGTACATGACGGAGGCTCCAAACGGTGGAATCCCGCCGCGTGGTGCCCATTTCATTTAGACCGCGTCAGGCGCAAGCAACGTTATTGGGCACAAGTCAGGCATGTGTACCTGACGCTTACGGTAGAACGCGCGCAAAAGCAGCTGTGGTGCACCCACGCGGCCTCGCGCTTGTTGGTTCTGACACCTCAGGCTCGCTCACTGCGGGCGTCCGAGGCATCTGACACCCTGACATCTGTCGGACTTTTCTGTCTTTCACGTGGCGTTCCAAGCGGCACACGACGGAGAATGCACATCGAGATATTCTTGAACCCGTGTCGCGATCTGTATTTTATAGTCAAGAAACTGAAATTATGCCGTAACTAAATGGTGAAAGGGTTTGAGGTCTCGACAACATTCTTAACGTGTAATATATCAACATGGGAGTTCTGGAAAATGTAATATCGAAGGATAATTCATAATTTAATGTCTCGTAATTTTGATGAATTCACTTGATTACATTTTTATAGCACTATAAAAAAATACCACTTTAAGCTTTATTTTTTATTTTGGAAATATACACTCATTCTGTACAGTCAATTACTTACTTTCTTCATTCATTATAACTCAACCGAACACTCACGTAAAATATCGTGGACGATGGGATCGTTATAACTCGAGAAATATTTGTTTTATATTAGAGACTGCAATGATTCTATTAAGAGCTGAAAAAATAACTAACCACTAAAATAATCGTATTACCGAGACAATAAGGTATCGTTAAGAAACAGCTCTTTAATTTGACATTAACTTTATAATTGTATGATACATTAATAGAGAGTTATAAACCGTCAAAAAAGGTGGTGTTGCACCTTAAGTGCTGAAAATGTTCGAACGCAGTAGATGATGTGGGAGTGAGCTGCTGGAGCCACCTCCAGAAAACGCCGCGTCGTTGCTGTAGTAATGAAATCTTCGCGGCGGTTAATATTATCGTCTCTTCGAGTGCTTCCTCCGTAATCCAAAAATATCGTCTGCTATTATCAGCCATCGCTGCTATGTTTCCTTTGTGCCGTATCCAAAGCGAAGCCAATCCACGTAATATCCAGAAGATAATCCCGGCTGTTCCAAAATCGATTCTCGGATCGCTTACTTTCGATATCGCATGGTATTTTACCCGCTGATATTGGAGCGCAGCTTACTCCGGTAAGATTTGGAACGTAGCCCATGCACAAGCGTCACCATATTTTTAGGCTTCCGTGACCCCAGCCAATACAGTTTGCGTAAGACCGGTTCCATTGCCATTTCAACCTACCGACTCTCCATCGATTGAAACCGAATCGACTAACGCAGTAAGGCATACATTTTCGGTGTTTCCGCGTAATGTACAGGGTGTCACAAAAGAAAATTACACGGTCTTTTACCGCAAAAATAAACTAGGCATCGCCGAACGCTCATTCTCCGCCCAAAGGTAGCGCTAGAGGTCACAACCAGATGCCAGAAGTTTCAGTCCGATCCGATTACTTAATCAAAAGTTATAAGTGATTTTCTGAAAATTTCAATGGGAAAATGGCGGCCGACGGAGTTTTCGAACACATGGGGCTCTATGGCACCAGGAAACCGAAAACGGGCAAAAATGGGCTCCATTTTCCCATTGAAATTTTCAGAAAATCACTTATAACTTTTGATTAAGTTATCGGATCGGGCTGAAACTTTGGCATCTAGTTGTGACCTCTAGCGCTACCTTTGGGCGGAGAATGAGCGTTCGGCGATGCCTAGTTTATTTTTGCGGTAAAAAGACCGTGTAAATTTTTTTTGTGACACCCTGTACATACGTTGGCTTCGATGATTAGCGATGTCTTACACATATACGCTTGTCAGTACGATTATCGGACCTGCAGTATTGATGTCTCAACTTATTTCAAGAACGGTGCAACGAGTTATGCGCTTTCAGTACATACCCCCTACATATATACTGCATGGGCATATTTTGTGGGGGACGGAAAAAAAACGAGAATAAACAGGACCGACAACAGTTTGACGAGCAGGCGCGCGGGGCAGTCGGAGCCAGAACACCCCGACGATTGGTGTCCATTTTCTTGTCTCCACAATATATATATATATATATATATGTTCTAGGTTGCTGCTTGTTATGTTCACGTATCAAAATTCATGATTAATTCTACGGCGTTCATATCAGCTCTTGTCAAAATCATTGAAAAAGTGCCAATGAGATGCACGAGAATATTAACTTCACCCGGCGCGTCTTAGGATATCAAAAGGAATATAGAATTAAAAATATACGTTAATGATACTACAAGACAAAATTACTTTTCTCTTTTCCCCATAAAAAGAAGTTTCAGGAAACAAATAACAAAAAAAAAGCAAGCATTAACCCCTAAACTTGGAGATAAACAAAAAAGCATGTGTAGTCACGTACTGTGTTGTGTGCCGCCATGTTCACTGTACTATTACGTGCAGGGGTTGGAAAATCACGGGCTACGTACAGTTTTCCCCACCTTGTTGGTGTTCGGCTATTCCTGTCATTGCAGGAACCGGACTCAGGTCACTGCCGGAATGCTCGTCATGGCATGAATATTAACGAATCTGAGTCAAGTGCTCACACAGCGCCCCTGTCAATCCAGAAGTATGATTTGTCTTCAGTCGTCATGAACAGCAATTATCACCATGTGAATCAATATTAACGATGCTTTGTTTGAATGAATTTGATTTACTTTAAACTAGAACTCCAAATATTTATAGAGGGTTTTTTACTCAAAAATGAACATACAGAAATTATGCGACAAGATATTATTGGGTTTTTCTTCTGCTGGTTTGTAACGTCCAGTGGCAGTTATTCTAAAGTAATATCTATCAGAACTTTTAACAAGGTGACACTTTTATATATGCATACCGATTGACAACGAGAACATATATACTGCATTCCTTTGTTGAGCTTTGGACGAACGATAATCAAAGATTCTAATACAGACAAATAACACTAATATATATATTTAAGCGCTAGACAATCGTAGAGGAAACTCTACAAAGCGTAATCCAGTCCAAAATACGGGGGAAAATCAAAAATATGGTTCTATAGATTTCCTTCTGTTGTCGAGTTTTATCTGCCATTTAAAATGCAAGTATCAGAGTATATAAAATATAATCATTTTATTCGGAAAGGTGGTTATCTAATTGTATATAGATTGCTCTAACACCTCGACCGAGGAAACGTTCTAGCGCTTATGTCGCATGTTACCGATTTGCGTTTGCGAGACAATTATCTCAGCTGTAAATAGAAGTTATCGATATCATTGCGCCTAAACTTCCAAACAAGACCATCCCTATATCCCGAGTGTTTCTTTAGTGCGACTCGCCTCGTAAAAAGCAATTGCTTGCTCTACCCGGGTTCCTTGTGCCCTTTTTTCTTTTTTTTTAGATTCACACACTTTCTGAACCGTATTTTTTTTTGTTTCTACTTACTCGTTGTCATCTTCTGCCCTTTCAATCTGAACTTAACAAAGAAGGCGGAAAGAGGTCTGCAGGGTATTAAGCTCCGGTTCTCTAAATTGCGAAGCGTAATCCCAGATATGAGGGCCGCAGCCAGCAGGGTCCGGGCTCGGGTCCTCCGGCCATATCTCACGGGTTGCCCCGGGTTCTTCGCAGCCTGTAGTCGGCATATCCCGAGTGCGCATCCATTGCGTCGGCACCGAGCTTGATTAACCCTAAGCTATTCCCGGATATCGAGCAGCCCGGATTCGACAACAGCACGTCCAGGAGCGTCAGAACGCAGCAGGCACAGACAGTGTACCTCCACCGCATCGTCAAGGCCAACCTCGGAGAAAAGAGTACGGTGGCTGGAATTTTGAATATCACAAATTTTGGGTCCAAAAATTTGAGAGTTTTGCTTAGAAATTTAGGGCCTCAAAGTGCCCGAGCAAGTCAATATAGAGCAAAACTTAACCCTCTTTGGCCGGGGTCAGGTGTATTTCAACCTTAATTCACCAAACACCGTGGCAACGCTATGATTCGCTGTTTCGACACACATCGCCAAACAAGTGCTAGTGTTTGGATTCACTTCTGGTTGTTATGTTTTTCCGTAACAACTTTGGGTCTAAGTCGCCAAACAAGTGACATATTTAGGCTCTTCTGCTGGCATGTTTAGTATATACGTGACATCTCTGGCTCAAGATCTTTTGGCAATTACGAGTCGAGCCGAGAGAAAATCCATATAAAATCTAGAAAATAGTTAGTTGGAATTAACTACGGCCTCGGATCAAACCCGCATTAGGCCCGTGTTACCCTCTAGGATTGCCAAGCTTGAGAATATGGGGTGTTTGTTTGGAACGCTACCTAGTTACGATTTCTCAACTCCGTTGTACTTTGATGGCTGGCCTTTACGCACCACACGGTATTCCCCGACCCAGCCACAATACTTGGTGGCCTTGCTATCGCCGCTGTGCAACTTAGAACAGCATCCATCAATATGAAATACGCACTCAGATTGTGTGACAAAAACGGGGGAAGGTTCCTGAGCCGTGGCGCGAGTAGTGAACTGTTTCATATTGCTTTGATGAAAAACAAAGCTTGATAAAGCAGTTAAAGTGAATTGACGCGCACGGACCTCGCGCATTCTTTTCCCTACAGGGGCGTTAGCAGAATTATGCAACTCGCGAGCACCACTCCCAGTAGCCGCCATCTTCACCACACGCTTCGATTAGGTTTGTCGTATCGGTGGAAACTACGTGTGCTAGAGCAGTGTCAGAATTCCATTTCACCTGTTCACCGTATTCGCTGAGAAAACCTACAACCTTATCTTTTTTAATAGTACTTCAACCTGATATGAGCCTACAACCAACGCAGATTGGAATTTACGCGGAAAGTACACTTGAGGTGAAAGCTATGACCGAATCGCTGGGCAACTGTGCGGATCATGTAGTCCTGGTGTGGTTCCTGGTGTGGACGTATTCTTTAGCCTAGGCAAAATTTGTTTCCAGTAAACTTGACTTCATCAATAACTTTAACGTAGATGCTGCCTAAAGAACTAGCGCCACCAGTAACAAAATTGCGGAATATGGAACGCAAAAAACAAATTTACTGAATTGTCAAAACCAGAAGGCATACTTTGCGTAGTATGAAGCAATTTTGCAATATAAATTACCATTGCACTTCACTTTAAGGACGTAACCAATAACAAACATTATCAGAATAAAACGGTACATCAAGTTAAGGTTAAGCCCCACACATATTAAAGTGGCCCCTGAAGACAAAGTTTTAAAACAGTCTAATTGGGACACGCGTGTCAAAAAATAAATTCTACGGTAAATAAAATTTTTGAGCAGTATTTACGGCGGGGGATTTATTTGAAATTTTGGTGTAGAATTCAGGTCATTCAGCTCGGCTTCTCATTGGTAACGATGGTCATTCAACTAGCCTTCACACACAGAACGAGTGACAGCTTTTGATGTTGGTTATAAAATCTTCGTGATCTCTTGAAATCGCTTTTTAATCATATATTTTTAGGTTTAAGAAACAATCCACGAATGAACGTCGTAATTGCTTTCATAAACGTTTTACAAAATCGCTTCCGTTTGATAAAACAACAAACCCAACAAAACAAAAGCTTCGCCATTTTGTTTTTTCTGTTATGGTCGCCATCTGCAACGCGTCTCGCGTCCTCGGGTGGTTTTATAGTTTTATCGCGTTTATCTGTGAAGACCTACTGGAAGAGGGCTTGTTGCTTGTGTTAGTTAGTCATGGCCGATTCATGATGGACTGATCCATGGACGGTGACGACATGTCTGTGGTTCGTCTGTCTCCCAAGCGCATCCACACGAGAGAGCGAGAGAGGACGAGCAGACGACAGCGAGGACGGACCGAACTTGGTCGCCACCCCACAGTGCCGCGAAACTCCAACATCGCACCGTGGCACCGTTGTCCAAGAGGAAATCGACGTTCGCTACCGCGATAATGAATCGTACGCCGCTGTTACGTACAGATCGAGACAAAACACCGTGATAGGCCTCGCGCGAAGCGCCACTAGCTTTACTAACCCAAAGCATGAGAAAGGACACAGGCATGGTCCTACCTGAGAAGGTTCCGCGTAGAAGCGACGAAGTTCTGGGCTCGCGAAGGGGCGTTTGGAGAAGCCGCACCCGCGCCTGCACAACACTCAAGTTCACCACAGCCACAAGAGGTCTTGCTCGAACCTGATTGACGTAAGAATCATCGTGGCGTGGTAGACGAGTTTTGACGGAGCTTGACGCGGACCTGGAGGAGTACAGGAACCTGCGTCGCGTCAGCCAGACAAAGTTCCTGCAGTTCCCACACGGAACGAAGAAACGCCCGACAAAATAAACCAGCGGACGCACAAACATAACGATGCGCCACTTTTGTTTTCATCGCCCAGAAAACAATGTGTACCGTTGCCAGACTAAACGCATTTTGAGTCAATCTTCCCGCCAAAATTCCGCGCGGAGAGGAAAAGGCGCTTTGACTTCATCAGTCGCGCGTCCGCAGACAAGGCGCGGATTGCAGGAATCGGTGATGTGCCGGTCACTTGGTACACGGTCAGAGGAAGAAAATCGCGAATCAGTTGTCGCGAATCGGCTGTACGACGCGGTACGACGTGCGCCCGGCAGACACAGGAAGTAGCAATGGCTGTCGTACGGGGCGCAGCCAAGCCAGCCAAGCCAGCTACAGCGTCGGGATCCACGAAGGAAGAGGGTGAGGTACCCTCTCCACGCGCCCAAATGCCGGAGAGAGAGAAAGCCAGCAGAAGGCGAATACTGACTAAATTGCGCAACTTGTATCAATATTGCTCTAAAAAATCTTCTTCGCGTAAAATTCATTTTTTTGACACGTGTGTCCCAACCAGACTGTTTAAAACAAACTTTTTTTTTTTTTTTTGTCTTCAGGGGCCCTTTAAGGAACGCAGGGTTTGCTGTAACTCACGCTTCGGCGGCTCGTTTTATCGACCTTCTTATGGAAAGCGCAAGTTGGTCTGCTTTTTGCGCAGGAATCGCGGTGATCTCATACATCGCCGAGCTCTGATTGGCTCCGACTGGAAGATAGTGGCTGTACCCAAAGGTAGCTGGCATTGATGTCTACCCACTATTCTTCCAACAACAGCCAATCAGAGTTCGGCGCACTGCAACCCCTGCGCGAAAACCAGACGAACCGTCGCTCCGTCATTGCATAGTTACGCATAACATCATTGACATGGGGACCGATAATGAAATGGTCGGGACTTATCATGCCCCTGCCTTTGTTAAAAGGCTCGAAATGAATTTTGGGTTCGGATGAATGTTTTTTCTAGAATTAGGTTTTGTTAACGGCACATCCTTGAGTGTGATAAAAGGAAGGGGATAGTCACAAGCCCACTTCTTAGGTACGAAGATTTGAAGGTATGGCGGATTATTTAGTACCTCCTTCCCTTCGAAGGCTCTTCGCCTTTTTCACTGCAATACGTCCTCCGTACCCGAAGCACTTCAGAGGGTCACAGCTCACGCATTGTTAACGAGCGCCACGTCACTCGGACACACGAGCTCGTCAACGATCAATCCGTCGACAAATACTTGAATTCGCATCCGTGGGTCAGTGATGCCGTGGCGGCATCTATTCTTCACTTCTGAGGGATAAAAGCCCAGTGGAAGCTTCGGCGTTATCGCATTTCGAAACCAACACTGTCAAAGTTAACAATTTGACACGACTATAACTTTCCGCCGATGAAAGCAAACTGTACTCAGATTGCCCTGTTGGTAAGAAAGGTAGATCGACATTCAAAGACGACTGCACCAGATGCAAGAATCATTGACGGCTAAGCCTGCAGTCCCTACGACGGCTGGAGAGAACTTTCGGTTACGGGGCTATGCTATTTCTCAACCAAGCGATTTCTCATTTCGCGTTTGAGTTGAGGACAGCGAACGAGAGAAAAAGTAGAAGAATCATTTCATAACCCCTTTAAGCGGCCAGTTACCATTAGTAGTAGTATCAAAATTAGTAGTATGAGTATTAGTATTTAGGTATCGGCGTTCTGAAGACACGCCCTACCGTACTCAATCTGTCACGAACCATTGACGGAGATCAGACCGTGGCGCTCCAAGCTGCTAACTTCAAAACTACACGTATGGGGACAACAAATAACAATGACTCAGCGCTCGGCTTAGTTAACCGAACGCCGCGTCAGCGTTCGGTTGGAGTTTGTGTTCTCGATCGCCTGAGGGGGAGGAGGGCCTCGTTTGTTACCGCTCCGGCCTGCATGAACAATGCAACAAGCACGAAGCATATGGCCGGCTCAGCAAAACACTAAAAGTGAGTCAAGCTCGCATCCTCTGACGACTGCTTTCGGGAGAGATCCGACACTAACAATAAACGCCACTCGTTTTTAGTTCGTATTTATACGCTAGACATAGACAATACCACAAGGCCTGTGAACCTGTCCACAGGCATTGTGTTGGGTAAGCACCGAGGTGTGAAAAAACCAAGCGGGTTAGAGCGCCCCATTTAGTTCGATCTTCTCGCCAATAGTCCTTCACAACAGCACAGGTATTACTTTCGCTATGTGATAAGCGGTTTTCCAACATTAATGCATGATTTAAGCATATCCTTGGTACGAGGCTCGTTGAACAAGATACTTTTATTGTTTCCGATGTATATTGCATTTGCCTAGAATTGGCGAGAACAGGCGAAACAGGCTGAACAGATTCATTGACCTAGAATGCAAGCAACGTGAGTAAATGGGAAGTCTTCCACGGAATGTCACCTTAGAGATCCGCCGTCGCCCTGCAATCGGATGGCAAACGACTGCAGCAACAAATGCTTCCACCAGCAAATACCAAACTGCGAGGAACTATGTGGCGGTACTTTCTGGTATTTATTAAATCACGTCCCTAGAGACGTTTTTTTTTCTTGTAACCATTTATAGCTGTAGAATTCTTCCAAATTCAAAGCGGCACATAAGGAAAAAACCACCCATCACGCGATTGCAACTGTCGCAGCATGTATGTTATTAAAAAAATTTCTTACTGCTTTGTTCACACTTACTGTCCCGAGCATCTTAATAATGAAGCTGTTACCAAGCGTGATTTTTTCCTTCATGACCTATAGCCCTCCTTGTGCAAGTAAAGATTTGTAACGGTAAGCTAAAACGCGGGCCGTGTTCAGCTCGATGTGCATCTTCGGCCACGTTATACTTCATTTCACCTTATGATGTACCGCAGGGAAACCTTCAAGCGCAAGCTCCTTGCTCGGGGGCAGATCTTGGCGGCACAAGCCTCGTGCATTAAGGGCAGCTGCCAACGCTGTGAGCCTCGCGCTTCTAGCCTTCGCTATGGTACAACTTAAGGTGAAACGGAGTATAGCTATCGTCATTTCATCGCACTTCTTTCCTCAGTTTCCAATATCAACATCCCCAGATTCGATTAATATCACTGCAACGACAAATATCTTTCGTAAACCTAATACTTCGAACAGCAAATACTCAAAGCCAGATTACGGTTTTAAGATTACAAAAATCCAGTGGAAATAATACATCGTGTTAACGAATATTAGCTCGTATAATTTGTTTTATTATTAGAGGCGTAAATACTTTTAGTGAAGAACAATATGAGGAAAAAAGTAGTTAAATTCGTGCATAGGATTTCATTTTTTGCCATGCAAGATCTTATTGCGCCTGATTAAAAAATATAAAATTCATATTTACAAAAGCTTACCAGGAATTTGTGTGGAGCAATATTTTTAATTTAGAATCTATGGTATTACGCTGATCTCAAGGTAAGTAAATCACCAAGAGAGCTGAAGCAGATAAAGACGAGTAGAAGAGACAATTATTTCCCGTCCCTCAAACAAGGATATAAGGTATTGCTAAGGCATTCAGTCCCGAAGATACTAAGCCTCCTACAGAAGAACGTAGGGCACAGGTCTGACACTTTGAATGTGCTTTATTTTAACATCGTTAACGCAGATGCATGACTACACCATGATTCATCTATTTATGTAATAACACTCCTTGGTCTATAAAACAATATAGACTGAACATACCATCAACAGAATATTGCAACAAAATGAGGGCAAAACGAATGAATAAATTAAACTATGTCAACATTCAATATCCAATAACTACCGAAAGAGGCCAATATAGACATGTAAATATTGTGAACTTTTAGAAAATTAAGTCTCTCTGGCACTAAGTAAATCCAGTAGAAAATCAGGCTTTTATGTTTTCTACTGATTCTACCAAAACAGTTGTTGCATTAAGTTGTTACCATGCGGGTTTTTTACCCTCATGATCTCGTCCTCACTGTTGAAGTCAAAATTTTGAACTCTAAGCCGAGATCCGCCGCATTCATGCAATGCGTTTTCGGCCAAGCGAGCGCACCTAATTTCTCTGACATTGCCTTTCAAGACCTAGTTCATCGTTTCTCATCAAAAAAAATAATAATTAAAACAAAAGACAGCAACTTCAGGGAGGGGGGGGGCGTTTCTTGAGTGAAGCGGTGTTTTTAAACTGGTCGCGTGCTGTTTTTAATGGCCGCTCCATTCTTGAGAGCCACCAGCGTCAGCGGCCCCAAGTATGCGACCTCTCGGGTTTAACTATCTCGCTCGGCTGGAGACGCACTTTTGTGCCACTGGAACGCAGGAGAAGCCGCGGAGGGCGACTCCGGGAGAAGAGCGGCGATATTTTGGGGCGCCCCTTTCGGCGGTCCGCACAAAAGACCCGTGTCAAAAGCAGGTGGTAGCGGCAGCCACTAACATTCCCGCTGGCCGGCTAGGTCTGCGCTGTACTCGAGTTCTTTTTCGTTTCGTTGTCACTACTTTATCGAGCCCCGGTTTGTCCCGAAATTGCTCCTGTACGGGACAATGGATGCAGGCTTGGGAGGGACAGACAGGAACGTACGCCCGACGACGAACCTCGTCCACGTTGCGCTGGCTTCGCCACAATGCACTGCAGTGTAGTGGAGAAACCCCAAACTTTCTTTCGGTTTCTTTTTTTTTTCTTCTGCTGAGTGTGTTAACGGTTTTGTGGTACACGCGTGATCGCTGAAAGATCTAGTTTATTAACTGGTTCGATTCAGGATTTCTCGTCATTGCCATCTATAACACAGTTGTTCACTTGACGTACTTCCTGCTCGACATCTTGAGGAGCGGCATGTTGACGCACTTCCTCCCTTTGAGTTTCTACGTGCCGATGAAATATTTTCCAGCTCGCTCGAGTTCTTTCGCGGCGTGAGGGACTGCGCGAACCAAGGTAGTCGGGAACATAACCGAGCTTCGTCTAGTACCTAATTTGTTTTTGTACACACCGGTCTTTATTAAGACAAACCGGTGATAGAGAAATCGAAATGCCGGTGGCCAAAATGGCCCCCGTAATTACCGGGCCGGAACCAATTCGAAAAAAAATATTTTGAAGTAAGAAGAACGTGATCAGGCCTCAAATACTTCTCAGGTGGTATTTACTTCTTCTGTGGTCAATGTAGCCAGTCGCCACGCTTGTGCGCTTCCCAACATCAAAAACGACTTAATAAACAATCACCACTTATTCCTATTGTTTAATATAAGACTAACTTATTATGCTTATCAATACAAATTTCTTGTCACTTCGAAAAACATCTCTGCAAAGGACAAATATTTTAAGCAATTTAGTTACCTAAACCTTTTTCTCATATAAACTTTTGTCCTAAAAATTGTCTTGTTACACTCATCCCACACATATATATTTTAATCGGAGATTAGATAGCCAATCAACATCTGTATTAAACGACTTATGTGTGAAAGGTTTAGATGTTGAGGCAAATAACACCGGTGAAGGTACGTGCATATTTTTAGGGTTTTTGTCTATCTTTTTGTACACTAAGGCAGGTTAGCTTATAGTGTATAAAAGCACTGTTCTTATTGTACGCTGTGTTTAATGGTTGTTTATGTTACATTTTGTGTTTTAATTGGTGTGACCTACCGAGTGTTTATCCTGCTACTGTACAATTTGTTCTTTATTTTTTACCTATTTTTCAGTGTTCGGATCTCGCCTGCTCTAAGGGTCCCGACCTTCGTCAAGCTGCCACAGCATCTTTTTGTTAAGGTCGCCTGAATTTAAACTGAAACAATATAATGATTAATTAATTATTATTATTATTACTTCTGCATACGGTCTAATGGAGCAAGTGGCAGACACGTTTAGTCAAGATGTCCGGAAGGCGGGTAACCGGAAGTTCAAAATGCGTTTCGTGAAATTTCCGTATACAGCTGAAATTAAGTTTTGCGTAAGCACCGTGTTTTTTATTATTATTTGTTTTGCGGATAATTTTTCGCCTGGGGGGCAGAGATAAAGGCACAAGTGCCTGACGGAGCCTCTACCCCCCCCCCCCCCAGCAGTTCAGCCGTGGCAGAAAAGATAAAGTGTCATATACAACAACAATGCAACAAAGCAGAAAATACACACTCTGAAGCCGCAATCACAGGATCGCACAAGCCAGGCAAAGCGCACCATCAATCACAACAAAACAACAAAGGCAAATAAATCAGAGTGAAGATTAGATTATACACATGGCAATCGGCTGAAATAGTAAAAACCACTTGCGTCACGCAAGTGGTTTTTACTATTTCAGCCGATTGCCTGTGTATAATCTAATCTTCACTCTGATTTGTTGCCTTGCTGTTGATACATCACATTAAGAACATATTAACGTTGTACATCAGCAAAGTAATGCATGCTGTACGCAAAAAAATAAAAAAATAAAACAACAACAACACATAAATGTACATTCAGGTGGGTCAGTAATGTAAAACTTTGATCAAGAGAAAAGAGTGGTCTAACTTCATACACATAGAGATCACGAATAAGATAAGTTCAGAAACTAGAAATGGAAAGAAAACTTCACAATGAAAATGTAATAGCACCACCAACCAGAAGCGTTCTGCATTTGCTTTTGAATTTATAGAAAGTAGTGTTATAGTCTATGTTCATATCTGTATTGTTTAGAATTTTAATTATTTGAAAAGTTAAACTTTGTCGGCCGTAATTTGTTCTTATGGTGGGCATTTTTATCTTTGGATCTCGAAGCGTATATGCGCTCACGCTATTTTTTGGTGTGTGCAGTTCGTTCTTATGTATCCATTGTAACAGTTTAAAGTAGTAAACCTGGTTAGCCTTGAGCATATTGTATTTTACAAAAAGTGGCTGTGTGCCTAAGTTTTTTTTAACACCTCTATAGTTTTCACATATACGTAGTATTCTCTTTTGTAATATAATTATTTTATTGTAGTTCGTAGCTGTTGTTGTTCCCCAGACCAATATACCGTAACTAATTTAAGAGTAAAATAGGGAATAGTATAACATTTGTTTTAACCAGGTGGGTACTAAGTTTTGAATTTTATATATGCTGCCAGTAACTCGAGATTATTCAGTTTTAAACTTATTGACATGAGTATTCCACGATAGGTCCTCAGAAAACCATACACCCAAAAATGTTTGATCTATTACTTGCTCTAAAAAGGTACCATCAAACGTTATATTGATAGAGCTGCAATCTGGTTTATTTTCTGGTTTAAAAATTACATATTTAGTTTTACTTGTATTTAAACTTTACAATTGATTTGTAGCCAATTTGATAGGTTCACGAGGTAGGCATTTGCAGAATTTTCTAAACACTCTTTTGTAAAGCCAGAGAAAAATACATTTGTATCGTCTGCATACATTATTAACTGAGAAGAGCCTGGTATATTTGTTATATCACTAATATATACAAGGAACAACAGAGGCCCCAGGATAGAGCCCTGAGGAACTCCGTTTTTGTTTTCAATTTATTAGATGATTGATTGTTGATATAAACGTATTGATAGCGATTTTCTATAATGGAGAGCTCGGTTGTATAACTGTAGATTTTGCCAGCTGCGCCGTGATTACGCAAAGATGTGGCAATATTCATAAAATAGTTTAAAATCGTTCGCATAAAATAGAAACCTGTTCATCCATGAGAAAATGGCTGCTCCGTCTTTATCACCCAATGTTGTTTGCGAAGTTGGGTTAGAATACGTTGAGCTGAATATGAGAAACGCGCTCTAAAGATGCAGTAAACTTCTCTCAGAACTTCCTTTCACGGTGGATTGAGAAAACAAGAACCTCTAAGGCATAAAATTACGTCGCTGTTGAGATCCTTATTTGTCGAAGGCTTATTGTGGAGTAGACGACACGCAAATTGGATTCGAACTGCGCGTTGAAGATTTCCACGGTAGCCTTAAAATATTAATTAGCCCTTCGTTGAGGAGTTCTCGATATCCATGTACGGTTCAGAAAGTAAGTCTTCAATGCTCTTTAAGATGTCTCAAAGGGAATTCGAAATTATAATTCTCATTACCTTTTATATCATCTTAGAAATGAGTATACATACGCCTCAGCATCGGTGTGAAGCTCGCGTCCAAAATTACGCCGTTTTCACTTGATTCCGGAAAACGCAACTGAACGACAGCGAATGGCTTGAAGCGCTTCATTTTGTGCTTTTACATTTTGTTGGTGTTCTTCTATTTCCAAAATGGGGCACAGCGTTTTCAAGGATTTTCAGTTTGCGTCACTGTGTAGAAAATTTAATTTCAAACTCACTTTTAGTCGTTCTTTATTTGTGTGCGTGCATGCTGTTTTTCCTGTACGGTTGTAACTGAACATTGTAGCGGTCGGAGTTCTAGTCGAGTTGTACCCTGCAGCTTTTTTGCTCAGATCCGCCATCATCATAGTGGTTTGAGATAAAGCTTAAGTAATAATTGATATCTTCTCTTCACTTCTACACAGCTCTTCCGTATTTCCCGTCTTTCCTTTCTCGTTAGTGTACTACCAGCCTGAGGCCAGGTGCTGCTACAACCTGTTAGGATTCGGCCTAAATGTTCGAGCTTCTTTCTGATGCGTAGGCACGTGTATGTGTGGGACGTGGAACTTCAATCGAGAGGAACGTGCCGCTCAAAAACAGTTGCGCTCAAGATATTGTGCAAACAATGAGGCGACCACCGGCTTTTCGATTCATCTTAAACTCCGTTTCACCTTGCAATGAACCGAGGGGGAATGCTACGAGCCGTCGAAGTCCATACAATGACGTCTGCGTGTCACGTGATTTTAGAAAAGAAGGTGTGCAGCGACGCCTGGGGGCGAGAAGTAACGGGATGAGTACGCAGCGTTGGACTTGCTGAGGTGGCTCGTGGCTTCCGCTGTGGTCCATCTCAAGGTGAGAAGAAGTACCGAGGAACATTCGAGGCCTCGATGCATTAGCGCTCGGTCCGAAGGAGACGAAGGAGCACCAGAAGCGGGGGGGAAGTGGACGGCGTCGCGTGGCGCCTCTTCACAAAGGGCTCTGAGTGAAGCCAGGTGCGCCAGCGTTCCCCTTCTTCCCGAATCAACGTGCCCCGCTCCTGAGATTCGCGGCGATTTCCGATTCGAATTGGACGGAGAACAAAAGCGCCATTGTTCGTCGCAGTCCGCGAAGCTCGTGCTGATTCAGGCCGGTGGCGTTGAGTGTTTTTCCCTCCAATGAGTCACGGAGACGAGAACAATTAACATTAGGAGACGAGAACAATAAACGGATGGCGTCCGTCTGTTTACGCTTTTTGTAGTTTTTGGTCTTGACTTCGTTTATGTGCCATCAGATACAAATAAAAATTGTTCAGATAAAGTAAGCCAGACGGTTGTATTACTAGATAAAGCTAGAAGCTGAAAAGGTTTTTTAGTTGTTGTTAATTGCTGTTTTACCTGAATTACCGCGATTCCGTATTTCAATTACGGGGTGCCACGTCGAAAGCATCGGCTCCGGTTGAAGTGAATGTGATTTATCTGGGAGACCAGTGGGAATTCCTTCTTAAAACCAGCCGGAGCCTTGTTGTGATCTAGTTTCTAGAACCAAGTTCTACGAAGTTTGGCAAAACGATCTGCTTGGGTTTCTGAGGTACAGGCACATTAACGACAAAAACAGACATTGCACTATTTTGGACATACCTTCTGAAATTATCGTGCTAATAATACATTTCTCGGCTGTTAAATGTCAGACACTATGAAGTCACGTGGTTTGAGGTACTATGTGTAACGTGGTCACGTAATTACAGCTGTTACGTGACGTCACTCATGTGTGCTCGGCCCGTGGCGCAACATTAAATTGGTGAATACGTAGGCACCAATTTTCTGTGGGACACTTTACGTAACTCTTTTTGTAACGATTTGACGCATCACTCACTGGTGATTAGTCCGCACTTATGAATTATTGTACATTACCCTGGATGTGACCAGAAAAATTGTAGATGATACTTCGAAAAACAGTGTCCATTCAAAGAATAGTTGGTAGTCTAATACAAGACGTTCTCAATATTGTTCTGTATGAATGTTAACCTGATATGCAAGGTTGTCATGGTAGGCTAAATCATTAAAAACGAATTTAAACTACTCAAATTTTGAAATAAGTTTAGCGTACTCGTAGGGTAAATAGCGCGAAGCGATGAATAGTTTAGCAAAACTAACTTCAGCTAAAAGCACAAACAACCCGGATACTTTAGCTTTGCTTTTACTGAGAGCGGTTTATCGGGGGCTTTTACGGACGGGTATCGATGTTTATGATATTAAAGCGTTTTGAAACATAAGTGAAGGAATACGGCGCAATAGTGATCAGTCTTCTAGACGTCGCCGTACACTTTTCTCTCGTTTTTTAGAGCGCAGCTCTTAGGCGCCCGTTTCCGGCTTGGGCGGCGTCGCTGTCGCCGTCGGCGCAACTGCGCGTTGCATTATGGGACGTTCTCCATATTGACGTTACACCTGACGTCACGTGTGACGTCACAGGGGGCACGAGTGACGTCACGAAAGTGAAATCAAGTGTGACGTCACTCGTAACCGCGCGTTGCATTATGGATCGTTTTCCATAACTAAGTCACATGTGACGTCACGTGTGCCGTCACAAATGACGTCACAAAAGTCACGAAAGTCACAAGTGACGTCACAAATGACGTCACAACGGTCACACATGAAGGTCACGACAAAGGTCATGACCTTCACTTGTGAAGGTCACGAACTTCATGTGGCCTTCACGAGTGACGTCACGAGGGTCACTAGGGTCAGTGGTCACGTAACGAGGAGGGGAGTAGCAGAAGGAAAGGAGGACGAGGGGAGAGGAGGAGAGGGTATGGAGGAGACGGAGGGGCGTACTTCCTCTCTGTACCCTCTCCTCCTCCTCCTCAAGAGCTGCGCTCTAAATCGGCATTACAGGGAGTTGTAAACATCTTTAAAATTTTTTTTCAGTTTATTCGAACGACTCGCTTTTTCAGTTTATTCAAAATGTTTTTATCTTCAGTTCTTTAATGGTGTCTCAACGAACCTCGACAGAACTTCAAATTTTTTCGCCGATTTTCTCCGCTGATAAGTGTGCCTCCGCGCACATTCGCACATTTTCAGGAGGTGGCGTCGCCATCGCGAAGTTGATTTTCCGTATCTTTAGCATTTTATGTTTGTTTCTTTATCCCCGCTTTCTACCTTCTCGCGAAGCCGTTCCCAGCGTCGTAGCCGTATCTCACATTTGTGCTCCCACTTTCCTTCCAATCGCGTGCACACGGCTCGAACAAAAGCCAAACTTTCCAGGCAGGCGCGCCTCGAAGTTGCGGGCCAGAACGACAACAACACCAGCAACAACTCGTAAAAGAAACCACAACGACACCAAAAATCACCCCGTGACAATTCTCGGCGTCGCCCGCTCTCCCGTGAAAACTTTCGTCGTCGAGAACGTAAAGCCAAACAAACAACAAACCGCCTGCATATAAAGACGGCGGAGTCTTCGATGCAAAATCAACTGCTCCAGAAAAGAAGGTGAGCGTGATGCAAAAGGAAGACGGTCGTCAGCTGAGAGGAAGGGCGGAGTTTCGATGGCGACGCTCGCCCACTATGCCGTGGAGCAGTCGCAGCATTGTTCTTTTTGTTTTTATTTTTTTCACGGCACCTTCGGAGCGCTTTTTCAGTTTGTAGTGCGAGTGTCGTCCGTTTCACCTAACGTAGGACTGCAATGAGTGCTACGAGCCATTGGAGCCACTCCAACGCCGTGTGTCTGTCACGTGACCTTGGGGAGGGCACGGGCAGAGAAGGCGCGTAGTCACGTGAAACGTTCCCAGCGCTGGATTGGCTTGGATTAGTCTCGTAACGTCCGCTGCAATTCGAGGTCAGGTGAAGCGGAATGTAGAACCTCTGAAACGTTCGCCTCTCATTGACGGTCGGGGCGGTATGAGCGCTTCGTTTTCCTCCTCTTCTTCGGCTTCCTTCGTTCCTCATATTACTCGCTTGTCGTTCTCGCTCGGGTGGTTCAAAATTGATTCTTGACTCGCGGATTGTGCGAGTGCACTACCACGGGTACGGAAGTGTGCCTCGTGCTAGAGCGTAGGAAAGAGCTGTCCTCTCGGTGAGAGGAACTTTCGCGAAATGAGAAAGAGAGACAGAGAGAGAGTGCCGGCTGCGACGCTGGTCGAAACGCGAACACAGGGACAGGATGTTGGAGGGTGTCGAAAAAAAATAGTACTGAGATTGCAGGGTTAGACAAGGGACAAAGTGTGAAAGCGAGAAAAAGATGCGAAAGCACTCGACGAAGCTTCGGTATTTCATCAACTGCTTTAGTAGGGATGTACGCGTCACTCCGCTAAAACCAGCGACCTCGGTGCGTGCAAGCTTTTCGTAGTCGGAAAGGCTGGACGCGCTGCAGCCTCAGGCCCCCCTTCCCTCCTTCTTTCGAATTAAGAGAGTAGCTGCCACCATCTATCGTTGAGGGCACTCGAGCGCCAGTTGAGACAGCAGTCTCTGCCGTCTCGGCGAACCTGGTATCTTGGTGCACCGGAAACAGCAGCGTTTACTCGGTGCCGCATGACTGCGGGAGAACGTGGACAGTAACGATATGCATGCGTGCTCTCGGAAGCGAAGTGTCCATACCAGTAAGGAAAATTCTGGCACTCTCGGTGGGATGTTTAATGCAAATCTGCAGAGTGAAAGGTAGAAGGGTGTGTACTTGGGCGAGTTGGCCGTACATTGTAAAATATAAAATTGCAAAGAAAAACGCGTACGATAACTATAAGGATTCTGTGGTGTACGACGTCTTTCTGCTTGGCCTTCGTGTTATTTAGTTTTCGGTTTTATTTTTACAGCATGGAAGGTATTCTCACAAGTAAAGTTTTTCGTTTAATTTTGGGTTTAAAAAGGAGGAGGGAGCGGGAATGCGACACCCGAAAGCAAAAAGCCAGCAAGCGGCAGATGTAAAATTTCAAGCCGAAAGAAAAATGGTTAAAAACGAAGTTTGTTCAAACAAAAAAAGACAAAAAAGACAGTGTTAAAAGATGAATGAACTCAATAAAAATAGTGAGCTTGAGGGGTCCGAAGGAAGATGCAGGTTTCTTAGTAAGAGATATTGAAATGCAAAATGTGCCAATAAAGATTAGACAACGGTTGCTCGCATTTCGGTTCTTTTTTCCTCTGATATGCAAACACGTGAGTTCCGATATATCTATGACGAAACAAATTTTCGCGCTGGTCCTCTAGTTTTCGTTTCATAGACTACGTTTTTTTTTCTTTTTTTTTCCTAGATAATAAACATATCTTCAAGAGAAATGTAACAGTTTTTTTTTCTTTACGACATTGCAGCGTTTGGAAACTAACGAAGGAACAGAACAACTCTCATTTACCTTTAGTTGTGGATGCTGATGGTCGAATACATATGTTATCTAAAACTCTTCGTGATCGAGACTATATGAAAATAGATCCATGTTCGAATGCTGTGAACAAAACACTGTGCGTGCTTGAGCTCTTCAATCATCACATGCATAAAGTGAGGACAGAGCGGAGAGTTGAATGAAAGGAGCTCGAACCTTTGGGTACCCATCTAATCAATTGCACTCTAACTTGGGGGACTCAATATGGTACGCTATTCTACAAAATGTATTTAAAAAAAAAGTTTTTTTGTGCATATTGATTTTGATTGGGGAGTAACGTACTCATCTGGACCGGCTCGATAACCAGCCTTATAAATCTTGACCCTGTACTTAAACATATATTCTCAGATTTCTTGTGTTCCAAAAGGCAAGTGTTTAAATAATAATAATAATATCTTTACTGCACGAAAAATTATACATCATTACAAACAGTTCCGCAAAAGCACGTGAGGGCTTGTAGGCATGACCTTAATAACAATTTGACTTCTTCGAATGCTTTCTCGCTTCGAGCAGGTAGGGTAGGAATCGAAAGAGAATAGCTCAAGATGTCAATATTCTGGTTCCAACGCAATGTCTTTGTGATGCTACAATTTTTTTTCGAAATATAATGACTGAGCGGCTCTCATCCGTCTTGATTTTGAGCTTTCTATGAGAGCATTTGTGCAAGAAGCGTTTGTCTTTTATATGGCGCTTTTCCTCGGGCGCTTATCCCCGCTGAGTTAATATAGACGACGTTGTTCCGAAGTAATGAAGGGATTACTGCCAGGGAATTAATCTTTTTTACCGTGATAACGTGATATTATGCAAATCCACTATGTTTCCTTCTAATGATTCAGCATTCAGGTTTTAGCATTTTATAATACCGTTCAAGCTTAAAGGTTTGTGTACAACTGTATATTATTTCTTACCAATTTGCAATCTCGCTGTTCATGCATTGTTTACAGGGCGGTTGTTGTTCGTAAACAGAAAAAATAATTACAAACAAATGAATGAATGAATGACTGAATGGCATAGAAATATCATGAAAACATCAGATTGACTTATGAATATTGTTTTCATAGTTAAAAGGAATTTATTTTAACATGACTACAGGGGCTTAAAACAATAACCTATATAAAAGAACTAAATAAAGAAGCAGTTTACAAATATTTTGAATCATTAATAATGTTCGGATATTTTATTTCCGCGTAAATTGGATATATCACGGTTTCTCGCCGTCCCCTTTTTTTCGAAGCTCCTTCAACATGTTTCCACTCTCCGCTTCGAAATCTTTACTAATCCGACCTAATCCCTTGGGTTTTTAAAACCCTAAATCGAACATAATCTCCATAGCTAAGTGTGTTTTCCCTTCAAGTTAAAAAAAATACACGTTTTGGTTTTCTAAATGGCAAAACAGAAAATAAAACAGCTGGTTGGTTTTCTTTATGTTAAAATCTAGTTGCGTAGCACTCTGTAATACGCACTTTGTAAAACTCGAACCCGGAACCTTCTTTGCTTCATTAAATAACCATTTTAGAAGAAATATAACAATTAAAGTTTTAACCAAAGTGCTATTTTTTTCTAAACAAGTGTTTTTTTTATGAAACATTAAGATGCCAAGGGAAGGCTACATTTTCCAGACAAATGTTACAGAAAAAACGCTCTCCACTGTTGGCTATAAAAGTGATGATGTGTAACGAATCTACAAGAAACGCTAAAGTGGTGTGGTAAAAAAAACACCAAAAAACTGAGATCTCCGTGAAGCGGCAATGCAATCTCGCTGTGTTTTCAATGCGGGAGCATTTTAACATAGGATTGTTGTAGCGTGAGGCTTCCAGCAACATCCGCGAAATAAAAGGCGCACCGGCTGTCAGGTGCCATAAGAAGACATGTTTTTGTGTGTAGCGGATATTTCAAGGCAGCAAGTCTGTTCAGATAAAACAAGCACCAGAAGTGGGGAAAAAAGGGTCAAACTCGTGTCGGTCGAAATTAAAAAATCTGACAACACCCAGATGAGCCGCGTTTTTGTTTTCTGTTTCTTAGAGACGAATAGTTTTTTCGTGTATTTAAAATATGTTTTTATGTTGTTGCTTTGCATACATGGGATTTTAGCGTAATCTTCCGGGTATCAAGGAGCTCTTTCAAGATCGTGTCTGGTGCGCGCAATAAACATTAAATAAGAGGAGTTAATTGAAAATGTCGATAATAAACTTTTGTTTCTTAACATTTACTTAAGATTATGAGCAGTTTAAAATAACGCCGCCACTCCAGAAAGTAAAATTACTTTGATTAGAAAGCCTCTAAAATTGTTCTTAAAATGCTTCATATTGAATAAGATCAGCAAATATTTGACTATATATATATATATATATATTTAATAATGTCACGAATGAGAGACGATGAGGCAAAAGGAAGCGAACTGAACTAAAGATTTAATGGAGGTGAACATGTTCCATAAACGAAAAAGAAGGACACACGTCGAGAAAGCAGCAGCGAGCGTCGGAGGCAGCAGCGACAAGCGACGGTCTGTCGGCATAACAGCTGGCTATCGCGAGAAAGAATCAGTGAATGAACCGGCAATACGGCGCACGGCTCTTTATTTATCATGATACTTATCTAGAATATTCGACGTAGAATGCTCGGGAAAGGGATAGGGCGAGACTGACTAGGCATCATTCTGACGTCTTTATATTTTATGCTCGGGGTAAGAGTATACGCGAATGTTCTGCATTAACGCAGAAGCTATCTTCTGAATCCTGCACGCGGCAATATACTATATTTTAACGTCAATGAATTTCTCATACCGTGTCACAAGTTTTTAGATACCTTCCTTATCATAGTCTGCCGTTGGAGTTTCCAGAAACTATCTTTAGTTTCCATCGTGAAATTATATTTGATCCCGGTGTGTCTTGCAACAATTTCTTCAAATAATTAGTTCAAAAAATAAGGGGCGTGGGGTACAAGATGAGAAGTTGTAAAACGTCAGTCCCCCAAAATGTTTTCATTCATTTTTTTGCACCAAATCGTCTGTGAGCAGAAACGGCCTTCTCTTCCGCTGTGGATCATGAACACTCTGTTGCAGTTCATTGAACATTTGAACCTGGTTCCGCACCATTATTTCGCTCGTTTCACTCAATCTATACAATTTGCAAATCTGTCGATGGAAGTTTCATTTTTTTACTTTTGTCTGAAATTGGTCGCATCAAACGTTCTCCCTGACAGACCGGACTTCTGTATCGCCGCGACGTTATATTCTTTTATAGCATAATTATATACAATGAATAAACAAAGCAAAATAAATCACATTTTATTGATATATCACCAGAGTGTGGTTAATATTTATGGCAAATCTACGCTTGCGCTAACTGTTCTTATCTTTTGTATGCGCCTCTAATTTGCATTAGAAGTACTTACAATAATTGTCTAATTGAGTAATATTTTACCTCTTACGAATACAGGAGCACGGAGCCGTATTTTGCGTTGCTACGAAAACGTATAACTTAAGCTTTTTTATTTATTGGTATTTATTAAACTTTATACAGATGTCTTCATTCGTGCTAAAATAATTAAACTTTGAATTAAATACTAATAAATCCTTCGAGTTGACGTTATTAGTCGTTTTTAACCTGAGGGCACTTATTCCACGTAATAGATACCTAGATAAGTAAATAATATTCACATATGTTTTTTTAAATGGTTATCTTAGCCCTCACACTGAACTCACAAATTTGTGTCCCGAAGTTTACCTTTCCCTCCTTCAAGTACCCACTCTTCCCCATCAACCTGAGTGCCTCAGTCCCCAGCACAACTTCAGCATAGTAGAACTTCATCGCCATACAACCACTCCTTTCAAAACACACCCAGTTGAGACATATCACACACGTCACGCCCGCCTAACAAGCAGAGTGAAGCTCGTAGCCTCCCCCGAGGCAAACGACGCGCACTGCCTCCGCTTCTGGAAGTCTTCACAAGACGCCATTACGCATCCTGAGAAAGACGCGTGGCGCGTGAAACACGACGGAACGGTCTTCTTCTCTTGGGGGATGCATTTAGTTCATCTAACCTTCGTGCACGCCAGAGACCGCCGACTCAGCTCATCTTGGAATCTGCGAGTCGTTCCTACCCACACTACTTCGCTCTCTGCCATTCCTCCGCTCAAGTCTGTCTCTACAAAGTACAAAAAAAATCGTGCCTCATAAACACGTTTTGTAACTTCTAATTTAACCTCCCCAGTCCTGCTTTCATATCGTCTGAACAGAGCATTCCTTACACGAGAACAACATTTCTTGCCCTTTTCGAAAAGAGGAGTTGAGCGCGCGCATAGCTTTATTCAGCGCTGAAAAGAGGAGAGGGCACGCGTGCCTGTATATATGTCTGCATTCCCAAAGAAAGGTTTTCCCTGAAGATATACGGGGTGTTCTCAACCGCAATTCGGCACATAAAATATAGTACAAAGGCAACGAATAAAAGGATTACATTGAAACGTTTCCGCTGTGTCTTTAAGTGGTGCATTTGTTATACTACAACTTGATGAGTGTAGATTGTAGGACAACAGTGTGAGCCTAAAAAATCAGCTCGTTTTTTTTCCCTACTGCACAAAGAGGGAAATGATGAAAACTTTCTGGTTGACTCGGCTACTCACAGATGGTGTCACACAAGCACGGATATGCTGTATTCACTTCCGAATATTAATATAAAAAACCTGACCCTTTTGCTTTATGTTGTGTCATCTGTAAGCAGAAGAGTCAAAAATACTCTTTTTAGCCCTTTTCTTTCTGTACTTAAAAAAAAAACACATAATATATCGGAATAATTGTTTTTTGCCCATAAACTACACTCATGATATTTGAATATGTCAAATGCTTCTCGTAGAGACACCTTTGCGAAAAGATTATTTGCCCTCAGTATAGTTTTTTTTAGTGGAAATATTTTTGTTTGGGCACAAATGACACTCAAAAACACACTAGATTTAGTGACCGACAGTCTAAGACACGAAAAGCGTGCGGATTCCCAAGCATATCATTATCGCTCCTCAGCCTTTGAGAACTGCGCTATCAGCGGACAAGAAAGCCGAAAAACAAACTAAACAACTATTTTCACTAAAAAAATAATAAATAAAGAACAGCAGGCTTTTCTTCCACGCTCTACCATAGCCTCCTTTATTTTAGAAAGCCTCTGAAATTACGAAAAAACGTGGCCGCTGTAAAGGGGAAAGAAGATCAAAGAAGAGGGTGCGCGCAGTGGCTCTCTATGGCTGCGCCAAACAATGCCCCAGCGGTAAAATCCGGAAACACAAACGCGCTCCTCTTTGTTTAAAATATTTTTTGTTTCCTTTTCCTTTAAGAAAGGAGACATTTTGCGTCGACCCTTCTATATTCCGCTCCTCTCCCGTTTCGCCACGCGCCGGTAGCTTGCTTTCTTTTTTCTCCGCTGTGGTTTGTTGATGTTTAGCTGAGAGCCCACCGCGCGTATCGTTGGCACTGGCAGAGGGGTTACCCAAGAAGTAGCTCTGCGCTACCATACGGGTAACCGTATTCGCGCCGCTTTTCGCCTTTTTTCCGCGGCCGCGAGCTCGAGGGCTCCGTCGTGGAATCGACAGGCTTTCTAGAATAAAGGATCAGCTATGGCTCCACGCCTTCCACCATGCTCTGGCTGCGCGCGCACTTGAGATGCACGAGGCGCCAAAGTCATTGACGGTACGAAGCTCGCGCTAAGTGCGGGACAGCTGTGAACAGCCTTCGTACCGTTCTGAACTCGTCGTTCACTACAGATGCTCGAACATATGTAACAAGCCCCGCCCTCATTTCTTAAGCTGGTAGTCACTTTACCTTTCCCCTAGTGTCTTCCAGCGACGAAGGGCTGATATCGCTGAAGGAGCTCGTGTTCGGAATGTTTAAGGTGCGCGGTTGTACTCTGCGCGACGATTTATGGCGTTTAACTTTAAAGGGGTATTGGTGGGAACTAAAATTTGCAGGTTAGGCTAGTGCCCCAAATGAGCACTTTGCATCACACTCGTAGTTTTGATAACAGGCTTAAGATTCGAAAGGAAAAAAAAAGAAGAAAACGGCGATAAATTTTTTGCGTTAACTAGTTGGAGTAGTGTACCCAGCTGGAGTTCGTAGTGCGCTACAGATGTGATTCCAAAGACTATATTTTCTATTTTCCTTTATTAGACGGAGGTATCAATCCCCTTCCGGATAAAAAATATACCACAAAAAAGAACAAGAGGAGACAAGCAAGATTTCCTTCAATTTTGTTCAGTTTATATTTTATTTCATCTGGGAATTCTTTTTCGGCAAAATTTGCATGTTAGATGCAAAAGTGCAATGTGTTCAATGGCTACAATTATGTACCCTTGATTAACTGTGTACTCTCATAACAATGAAACATTAGTGCTTTGATGGACTTATAGTTATAATTAAATTATAGAGAAAAATATTCGGTGAAGTGTCGACAAGAATAAGACAGCAAGTAATTGGAGCTATATTTCTTTTTTATCCGTAAGATTGCCTGATACATTATTATTTTAATACGGCACATCAATATAGGCTTCAATTGCATTCGACATTCGAGGCACTTTTTTGTCTTTAATATTGGTGGCGGATAGACAATAAATATAATCGGATGTTCACTTGTTGCATATCTCAAGGCTACTATGTTTACACCAACCTTCAATTTATCGTTGAGAAATGCACATATTGTAACAGCGAAACTTCATCACCATCAACATCCACATTATCATTACCATCCACAACAGCGCACCGCCTCCACGGGCGATGCGTAGCTCATGCCAGAGCTCGCGGGGCAGAACTGCTCCGTGGCTCGGCCAGTAAAACCGGTGCTTTTTATCTCTACTTTGTCTTTCTCACAATATTTATTTCTAAGCAAATAGGTATCACCCAAAATTGCAAGGGAAACCACGTTCATTAGAAATGCATTTAATGAAAAATGTGGATAATTGAATAGACAGACGGAGCAACAATTTTACAAAAAAGTTAAGAATACAGGGTGCGATAATAACGCACAAAAAGTCTCAAGGTCAAGTTCTCTGCTTCTCAATATAAACATTTAAGACAAAGGAATGGCGGTTGTGTTCTGAAGGGAGTGTCTCTATGGAAAGGAGTACAATGAACAAATCCAAGGATGCCTACTTCTTACACTGAATGCTGAATGACACGTGAAATAGGGAAACAGCTTACTCGAAAGTGGTTAGTAAGTAAATTAACAGACGTTAGAAGATGAGGTTTTTGAACTTTACTAAAGGTAAAGTATTGTATTATATTGGCACTGGTTTGCAACATTTGCTGTTGATACAAAATAGTTTATTATCAAAATGTTAGATACTTGTTTTCTGAGTTATTCAAACCTAACAACGAAACTTTGCAAAAGATGAAACACACATCTCTCTAATAACACCCGTAAGACGGCTTCAACGAGTGAATCATTAAGTGTGTAAATAAAGAAACTTTGAATAAAAATGACAGAAATACACTTCTAATTGAACAGGTATTTAGCTTAATAAAGATGACACAAAGCAAACCAACTTTGTTTAATTTATTTAACAACCTTGAATCATATTTCATTTTAGTTATTTCAACGAACACAATTAAATCTTCGTAAAATAAAACAAGCGAGAAATCGGGTGGCATAGTCCGCATATATAAGTCGCTGCTCACGAGTGGTTGTAGAGCCGGACGGTTTACAAAACCATCGATTGTTCCTTCCGCATTGTTTCCCGACACCGCGTGGAATCGCCGGAGTTCCTTTCATTTCGCGGAGTACTAGGGCCGTGATCATATCACGTTTTCTTTAATTTTTATTATTTAAAGCACCCCCTACTCGAATATATTGATTCCCATGGCAGTACAGGCACTGCCGCCGATCATAAACTTCTCATTTCTACGAGTCGTCCATGCTTTGTTGGGATCTCTCTCACCTCTCTTCCTCGCAATATCTCTCCCTTTTCTATTTCTGCACTTCGCTATTGGCACAACGCCCAAACATTTTCTCCAATACACTGTGTGAAGGAAGAAGCGAGTTTGTCTATTTCTCTTTCTGACGAATCCCCATTTTTCGATTGCTCGACTGTGCGATCACTGCCGCTCTCCCGATACGCTGATCAGCGAAGCGCCTCCCGCTTTATGCACGAAATAGAACATGCAGCGAGATATCCGAGTAGTCACCCGTCCGCATTTTGGGAGTGCGTGAACATAATTCCTCTTTGTTTGCATCGATCTTTCTCTCTCCTTCCTTTTCCCACTTGCGCCGGCCCGCGCTCTGTTTCGCCACCCTCTTCCTCGGCAACACCCGAGCGATTGCAGTCTCGCATCCCGTGGCTTCGGCTACGCTGGAAATGAATCACAGTGCGACGAACTTTCCGCAAATGGCGCGTGAACTCGTTTAACGCTTCGACTCACTCGTTTAGGCTTCGAAAACTGAACCGGCTGACCTTTTTCTCCTCTTGATTTTACGTTTTGTCTTTTTTGTTTGTTGTTTGTTTGCAAAGCCACTATCAGCAGTGAGTCAACTGTGTCGCCCGGGGATCGAAGGCCGGGCAAGTGACGCACCGGTGCCAGTGGGGAGCCGACTTCGAATAAGTAAAATAAAGTTACGAAAGGTGCAGCATACAATAGAGGACGCAAGAACGAATGTTCGATACTCAACTGCTGACCGCACACCGCTAATGTTGCAGGCTGCCGTGGTGGTCGCCCGTTTACAGCACTGGTCCTCATTCACGGTTGTTCGATCAGTGTTTGGTTGGGCGCATCATTTTCGATTAACTTCTGCTATAAATTGGTACCTTCGGTCACGGTTGCGTTTTTAATATGTTCGCTGTACGCTATCATGCTCGGTTGTCAGAAACATAAACGCTAGGCAAAAAATAAATGAATATGCGGCAAATGTTTCGACACAAACCTGGTTTATCTTCCAATTTTTTTTTCAGTTGTTTTTGTAATTTCTACAAACGAGAACGACCGCCTACCTTATATACGCTGGTGTTGAGCTAGAGAATATTTATGTTGCAATGTTGCATTGTTATATTGAAAAAAAATATTGAATTTAATTGATTTGTGTTTGGCGGTTTTGTGTATCGCTAATCAATTGGTAAATACAACGCATTGAAAAAGGCTACCAATTGGTCGCCCTTTATTTTATTCGCAGGACCTGGGCAACACTTCTGTCAAGGGGACATATTTTCGGTTGACAGCTCTGAAAAGTTAGCCGGCAAGATCTAAAACAGAAAAGGTCTTGCCCTACACAACAAGAAAACATCTTAAACCTACCCGACCCGACCCAACCCAATCATTCGTGACCTGAAAACCCTGTATTTTACTTCAGCTGATATAACCCTCTCCCTTTAACCAACCTCGATTTCATCCGACCAGCTGAAGAAAAACAAAAACGAAGGTACCAGATAAAATAAGGTGCCTATCTTAGTAACATTTAATTGCCGCTTGTGTAATAGTCTAGTATAGTTACTTGTATTTAATATGCAGTTACTGATGAAGTCGAGATATGACCCTGAAAATAGCTTTTATATGTAGAAACGTTCCCACGTCTCCGAGATGACAAAATTGGTTGTAGGCTCGAGCATAAGAACCTTTAACCCAAGAAGGCTCAGTGCGACTTAGTTGAACTTCCCGAACATAAATTAGTATTTCATCTTATGTATGTACGTTTGTTATATTACTTTTTTAAATTTTAAATAATATATTGAGGATCATGTTACCTCTTCTTTTAAAATTAATGAAATATTCGAATCGGTAATACTCTTGATCTAGATTTGCATGACGTAATAAAGCTAAATTTTACTTTCTGAACAGTGGTTCAGCAGTGAACATGGTAAGATTAAAGGTGTTATTTCATGGAGTAGGAATAAATATCTCATCAGTTAAATACGCGCGTAATTATTCATCCTTAAGATTTGAAGGGAACTCATTTGTTCACACACCCAGGAGAATTAACTTATGCAACTCGGAGGGCGAGTTGTTCTCACGATTGCAGCAGGGCGGCAATGGAGCGACAGAAATGATGTCGTTCGAATTAATGAATTTCGGGGCTTCCCCTTGACGCACCGCTCTCTTTGAATAAATCTTCCTTCCGGGCTCCGCAAAACCTTGCATTATTTATCTCGCACATTTTTCGATTTTCGTTTTCATTTTTCTATCAATATATAAGTGAAAAAAACGGGATAAATGTAACTATAAAAAAAGTCTATAAAATATATTCCGGACGAATGTTTTTTTTTTTCATTTGGCCAGGAAGGAAAAAACAATCGGAAAGTCACAGATGACAAAAACAATCTTCTTTGTATTTTTAAACTTTAAATAGAATTTTAAAATTTTTATCAATTAAAAAAATTGTCAACATATTTTTTAATAATGTTGTTGCCATTCTATATACACGAACTCAACTCTCCTACGTCACGCCGCGGTGGTGGCGCGTCGGGCGCACTTCCGGTCTGGGGCGGTGGGCAGAAGTCGCCGTGCGAGACATGCATTCCTGTGTTCTTTGAGGAGAAACCAGACAAAAAACCTACCTTCTGGTCAAAATGCTGCGACGGGGGCTGTACCAAGAGAGTCTGGAAAGGTTTGAAGATCAGTTTTCATGTGTTTCTGCCCCTCCGTTCGTCCGAGAACGTGGATAGTAGCCGTGAAAAGGGCAAACCAGACGCTGTCGAACTACGATTGCTCGTGCGGGCAACACTTTGTGGTCGCCAGATGTATTTGTCTTGTTCCAACATAAACGCGAGAAAACCGCCAAGTTGTCCGGACCACCTGCGGGTTCAGTGCGTCTTCAAATTCACACGGCCGCCTGATCGTTCGAACTTTCGTCTGCTCTTTCAAACTTGTCTGCTTTTTGTCGTCTGCTCGTTCAAACAAAAGCGGCCCGTAGACCAAACTTTGACCCGGTGATTGCAATAAGAAGTAATTGCAGACCTCAAAAGACTTAAGTTGTCTCGGTGGAAACAGTAGATACAAGATGTTGATCATTGGTACAAGTGGCCATCACCGACTTGTTACGCTTGGTCTGTTCCCGCTTCCGATTTTCAGTATCGACGTCGATCATCGCCGCTACCTTCTACACTTTTGCAGCACGAGCGACGTCGCGACCGAAAATAGCTAGAAGAATCTCATCATGGTTTTGGCGTTCATTCTGCGGCGTTCATGCGAATGAATCGTCGCATGTCAAATTATTTACGCGATGTTTAGCGGCGTAACGAGCCTTGATAATTTCGCTCAGGCGATTAAAGTGGTAAGACATTGCTATGAGGACGTAGAATCGACAATTCCAACGCAAAAAAGAGTATGCAGACTCGCACAGACGCCGACAACGTGACATTCCAATGGTTTGTTGACGCGGGACGTGGTGCTTCTTGCCCGCACTTCATTGCGCATGCGTTCGAACTGTCGTCTGCTCTTTCAAACTTGTCTGCTTTTTGTCGTCAGCTCGTTCAAACGACAGCGGCCCGTAAACCAAACGTTGACCCGGTAATTGCGATAAGAACTAAGTGCAGGCCTCAAAACACTGTTGTAGGTTGGTTGGGGTAAGTAGGCTAAGTGTAAACAGTAGATACAAGAAGATGTTGATCATTGTTCCCAGTGGCCATCACCGACTTGTAATGCCTGATTCTACTTGCGGTTTTCAGTATCGACGTCCACCATCTCAGCTACGGTCCACGCTTTTGCAGCCCGAGCGACGTCGCGACTGAAAATAGCGAGCAGAATCTCATCGTGTGAGTCAGGCTTTAGCGCCCATTCTGCGGCGTCCACGTGAAGTCGAATCGCCGCACGTCACATTATTCACCCAAAGTTGTACAATGTAACGAGCCTTGTTAATTTTGCTGAAGCCGCTCAAGTAGTCAGACATTGTTAGGAGGACGTAGAATCATCAATTTCAAAGCGAAAAAGAGCACGGGGACTCACACCGACGCCGACAACAACGCAATTCAATGGTTTGTTTATGGGCGACGGCAACCTTCTCGCCCACCCTCCACCGCGCATGCGCGGCGCCGGTGGCATCCGCTAGGGGCGCTCCGGTTTGTTTGTAAACATGCGTTGGTGTATACGCCATTGGCACGTTTACGGTTAATTTATTGTGCTAAATACTCTGTTTTATATCTTGTGCTCTTATCGTCGAAATTACATTTTATGCACGAAAACGGGGAACACGCGTGATTTTTCGAAAATTTAAGTGATTTCAAGTAATTGAGACATGGGTAATTAAAGAAAGCATGGATTTACAAGGCATGGTGGGCTTCAATTAAGAAAGTTCAAAGTGCATGTTTTTAAAATGTATGTAAATACCCCTTATTTTAAGTGAAAACAAGATTTGTTTTCAGCGTCGCTTTCGATTTAATTTAGGAACAAACAGTGGCGCCCAATTCTGTAAATGATAGCCTGGTGTAGTGGACGGGTTTCAAATATTAAAATTTGAAGGAATGTCAATTTTCGTACTAATAAATAACATACAGCGGTAATTATTGACAAATGCCTTGGGAAAAATATACTAGTACGAAACAAAATGGGAAATGAGTTTCATGCTTGAGAGGAAGAAATAAGAACAAACCAGAGCTATTATCCCAATCTTCTGTTCCTTTCGTGTTTTTTCTACGTCTCCATTTTCAATTTGACACCTCTCGGCATGTAATGTATTCATCAAGTCTGTTGTATTTACCCTTACTCACACACACACAGACTCATATTTACTCATATCAACGTATATGAGAACACCACCTGAAGTAACAGCGTTATGTTACTAGGAAGTCGAAATGCAAACTGCATGTAATGTTATTTTAATCCCCCCCCCCCCAAAAAAAAAAAAAAAAGCAGCCAGGAATTTTTAGACGCTAGTTTCTTGAGCGCACTTGCGGAAATAGCGGCAGCTTCGTTCCAAGAAGCCAGAAAGCGGAGGAGTGCCTATGAATGTAATTATGGGAAGCGAGCGTGTCCTCTGGCAAAGTACGCGCTCCAAGACGGCCGTTAGGTAGCGCCAACATGTCTCTGAGCGCGCTGAGCTTTCTGCAGCACTCTCATAATACAACACCGTTGCTCTCGGCTGTTTTGAGGGAGGCCGCTTTTGTGCGCCAAGGCGCGAATTGTAAAATACTCGCTCCGTTGCGTGGCCATGGGGGCGGCTGTATTCACGGAGCGTGTGACGGCGAAGAAAAGAGACCAACGTTGCGTGTTTGTTTACTTTTCTCGAGCGCAAAGTATTTCTCTAACTTATTTTACATTTTACTGAACGGTATGTTTTGGGAGAGCGAGACTGCACTAAATTTTAATGTTTTCGCGAGTCTGGTATTCGTGCATTAAGCATGCATGTAAAAAACTAGGAAATTCTTCAAACCAGTTTTTTTTGTTTTAACCGTCCAATTTTTTTTTTTGTGGGAGATACGTTTAAAGAATGCTTTCAGCGTTTATAACAAACCATATTATGCTTGTTTTTTGTAGTAGTTTTTTTTTCACCGCATGTTTGCTGCGCGTTCAAAAATCATCAGGTTAGAGGTAGGAGTGAGAAACATAACAATATCACCTGACTCATCAAATCAGATCGATTAAACAACTGAAACAGGCTATTGCCGACGGGAGGCATATGATTGCATAATGTTGGTCGCACAATCTAATCAGCTGATGTCGCTGATTGTAGGTAAACTTTGCTCACGGAATATCATTCAACATGTTCGATTAAGTTTCTTCTGTCCATTAGCCTGATAGAGCGCAAAATGTCTGACTCCCTGAGTGAGCTAGGACATCTAGCATTTTAGTACTCCTTATTGAATGGAGGGCACCTTTTCAGGTAACTTCATTATTAGTAGTAAAAACGTTAAACAAATAGGTTTATGGAAAGAGAAGGACAACCAAAGCTGCATTCATCTTATCTGGAGCGCACATTAATTTTCAGGATGCAAGAATCTAAATAGCGTTGAGGAGATTCGAAGCAGTTTCTTGTCCCTAAACCTTTTGTGGCGCATAACCACTCGCGAAACAATGCGGTTTTCGTGTTCAGCTTATAATCCCTGATGTTTATACGTTTCGCAACTGCATTTCCAATGCCGGTGGGCTTATGCCTGATTCTTTATTTAGTTATTTTTGTTTCTTGTTTTGTATCTTCCAAGCGGTATTTTGGTGTTAGCCGACGCATCTCAGTGTCCGCGATTATGAAGCTTGTCACCCAGCCACCGGCTTCTAATGGAGGCTGTAATAATAGAAGCTTCGACCAAGGCAACGACGCGCTCGGACCACGGCGGAACATAAAACCGGCACCCTTTTTTTTCAGGCGCTTTTTCTTAGACGTGAATCCTTGGCTTTTTCTAGTTTTTCTTCCCTGAACTTCATCTCCTTGCTCTGAGCATTTGGATTGTGTTTTTTTTTATGCGTCGATCGCTCGTTACGTTCCATGTATTTTTTGTATGTGTAGCGATGCATGGTGTCGTGTGCCGAGTTCGAGAAAGCGTTTGTCATCGTGAAGAAATGGTGTGTCTTCAGATTTCGGGTATATTTGTTTTTTGGTGAGGCTGTGTTTTAAATACGTTTGGCATGTTGTCGGGTTAGGCGCTCAAAGACCGCCTGTTTGTTTTCATATCAGATAGTCTTTAGGCTGCTAAATTGTCTTAACATACTGTGCCTCAATTTTATGAAAGCAACGTTTAACAATAAACCAAGAATATGTGTTCTAAGCGTTTTTCTGTAACAATTAAGACTGGCGTGGTTAATTCAAGGAGAAAATGGGCTTGTTGCTTCTAGAATGGGAAACTCCTGATATTTCGGTAGCAAACCGCGTTGCATGCGTGGTCCCACGGAGCTTCATAGCAATGATGACATTGATTTATTTTTACGCAGATTTGATATTGGTATAATATATTATTGCATTTTGATGTTATTCTACTGAAAACGGGGTAACTGCAGAATTGGTGAAATGATGTACAGTGCTCAACAAAACGAAAGGGACGATGTAGAGCGCGTGGCCCCTACTGCATATAGAATGACTCTAGCGATTACCCGATCAGCCAAATGGCGGAGCCATGAAGTTACTCTAGGCTAGAGTAGCCGTATATTCTGGCTGTATCCGCTCCTCAAGCGAGTTATCCGAGGTTACTCAAGCGAAGCCATGCGCTGCGCTGGACCATTTGGTTTCGCTTACGTATTGAATAGAAAACAAATATTGTGACCCCCCCCCCCCAAAAAAAGAAGAAAACATACATAACCATTTTATCTTTTGATTTTGTATTAGCATCCCTGATATAGATACAGTACGCGTCAAGTGAATTAAAACAAATGAGTGTGCTACTTTATTGTTGGCTTTAAATTGGTATCTCAATCGCTGCTAGATTGCTAATGGGAGGATATATTTTAATAAAACTTCATTAAAAATGCATGACGCTGTCGCTCATAAACTTAAATTGAACAGGTGGCACATCACTTTTTTATATAAACGCATTCTTTTTAAGGTGGGTCTTTCTTTTCTTCGTAAATTGTTTGGTTGTTCATGTTTAGATATAAAATACATTTATACTCGGTAGTCTGCCAAAAAAGGCTTTTCTAGGAATGACCTAATTACTGAAGGACATTTTTTTGTGTGCTGGATATCTTAGATGACACATTGAATAAACTTACATTCCCACACCTACACCTTAGAAAGCTATACACCAATCAACCGCACGAGCGTAAGACAATGAATTGATCTCAAGCGTTTGATTGAAGAAAAAAGTATCCGGCCTCTTTTACCAATGATTCCTTAACAACGATACGTCGATTTTCATGGGCTCACAATGCATGTTGTCGGGTTAACCAGGACAATATGCTTAGCCGCGACAACACGTGAGCAAGCAGCAAAACTAAAATGATCGAACACAGACATGGTTAGGGGGCCCGTTTATTATCTTTTAAGATGCTTACTGTGTTCGAGCTGGTACGCGGAATATCCCCGGTTGCACTGATCGACGTTCAAATTTAAGTTTAAAATAAAACACTTTTATACATTAATCTCTGAATTCTTATGCATAGTTTGATACTCTTCGGCTTGTATGGGCTTGAAGTGTGGTTTTATTTTGGCAAGATCAATATAACTTGGTGCCTTGAGTATTAATAGGCAAATGCTCGGCATTCATTATGCGGCAGTCTTAATGATCATCCTATAGAATTTCTCACCGGTTTAAACACGAAGAGGAATTGAAGTGGGCTTCGGTTGTCTAACCACTGTTCCGTGAAGCAGGTGTGGAATTCCAAGTTAGCCAAAGTACTTCAGTGCACAAAATACCCTATTACAACTAAAATATCAGGCGTTATTTTAAGGTAGATTGATTATCACTGTCTATTTCTTCGATGTCGGATTCTATCTCCTGTTAAACTTCAAAGTATCTTGACCGTCTCGATGCACTATGATAAATAAAACAAAATATATGGGGGTTCTGTTAGAATTTCATTTTACCCAGATTAAAAAAACAAAGTAGGATTAATGCTTATCGAGAATCGTTCAGCGAAACGAAAAAAGAAAACCAAATGAAGATTCATTGGTGGATCCTTAAAGAATACGTTTGCATGACCCTTGGAAAACGCCACACACGTCCCGCTTTGAAAAACTTTAAAGCTGACCCCTTCACTATACTGTTTTCGCTGTCTCATTTGGCTTTCTCTTTTGCTGTCTCCATTTTGACTGCCTCTTTCTGGCATCCTTACGAGGTCAGTGTTAGTGTTTCCCAAAGGTGGACGTGTGTGGCGTTTTCCAAGGGTCACGCTAACGCATTCCTTAAAAGATCCACCAATGGATCTTCCTTTAATTTTTCCGGCCTTGGAGGTTCTCGTTCGCCCGCCTTGCACGATTAGCAGCGGCATCCGCTACATGACGCTGCTTTCGCTGTTGACCGGTTTCGGCAACCCGTCTCCTTCGTTCACAATCCGTCTTCTTTTGCCATCAACTTGGACCAGCGCTGGTACTTTGTTCACGCTCCATTTTGTAGCACAAACCAAGACATACGCACTGCTCACACCTGCAAGTGCAGACTCGCCCCTGCATCCGCGCGCGCATTGGCTTCCGCCCCGTGACGTTGCCGCCCTCTCGCCTTTGTCCTTTAACACTCTCCTCCTCTCTACGCGGCACGCTTCCCTTTCCACCTTTTTTCACACAAAAGGACGCTGTCAGCTTTTCCCTTTCATATGGGTACGAATGCTAACGCGTTGATATATAGCATGTTGGAGGAAGAGCGCTTCTCCGCAGTACTTCGCTGTCAAAGGGGTGCACCTTTACAGAGCAGTTTGGGTTTCTCGCTTCAATGGGTTAATATTACGAAGAAAACAAAACTGAGCAGTACTGTTCTGCGTAATACTAAACAATAAAAACAAAAAAAACATTATGAGTTATTTTTATTTTGAGAAGATAGATGACCAGCGAAGCTGTTTAGCACACGACACAGGCGTGACACCGAATTTTGAACAAAGGTACGAACACATTTATTGTCTTAATCTGTGTTCATCGTGACAAAAGGTACGTACTACAGATTTATTGTCTTGATCGGTGGTCCTTATTTCGCGTGGACGACTATCGCCGCCGCGAGGAGCCGGAGGAGTCCAGACGTGCGCGACGGGACCGCCACCCCGGGGAAGCGGAACGAAAGGAAACTAGGCACGCGAGCGCTTGGAACGACGACAGAGAGGCCGGTGCGTGCATAGACATGGCCGACGCGGTTAGCAATGCGGCAAATCTTTGACAAACCTTTATTATCTACATGAGAGTTTACTGATCTTGAAAATGGTACCTATTGATAGCTAATCTACTAAATAGACCGTTTGCTAAATTACCAATCATCAAGGAGAATGCAGGGAATGGTGCTCCACGCGCCGCACGTGCCGGCGTCTGGAGTAGTAACTGTTCTAAAGCAAAAGCCTAAAACGAATGGCGTCTTGCACGCGCGTTCGTCAACCCTTTATTTTGGTTGTTTACTTCGAATCGTTTATACGGGAAAGGCGTGCGCGTGCGGCGCGTGCGGCGGTGCGAGCGTAGAGTTTTTGTTAATACACACGAAAATCCACGGATACATAGCCATAAACATCTTCGGTATAAATACTTTGTACAGTGTACATTGTACCTTCCTAGAAAAATGGATCTCGTCAATCGTTTACGTTGATTCCCGTGATGTGAGGCAGCTCACTTCATGGGTGAAACGAAATTTCATAACATTCAACCACTCCTTTTGCGTATATAGGGCGACGCAACTTGAACGAGCGATCGCCGATTTTATATTCTTGTTTTTCTTGCAATTACAAGACTATTATAAAAGTAGTAGTGCGGCATTTGTTTTTTATTGACGACACGACAAAACAATAAAATTAAGGGCTCGGCTTTGAAAGCTCCGAGAAATATGCGGGAAAGCACCGATGATGTGTTTTCTCTAAATGTGTTGCACTGCGTATGTCTTTCAGCGTAAAATGTAGTTGTTGCTTGTTGGTTGGTAACATGACACACTTCGTACACGTGATGCCTCAGTTGGGTGGTTCTTATTGATTTTATTACCGTCTTTTAAAAGAGCAGCCCAAGTAAATGCGACGTTTTATCGCAATATATTCTTGATAGTTCGGAAATCTAGCTTTTCACGTGAGCATAAACATTTTTTTTTTAGATGCGCAAACAAACAAACAAAAATCTATGGGGAGAGCGAGTCGGCTATTTCTTGCGCAGGAGTTGCTTTGACGTTAGAAAAACGCCGATCTATGATTCGCTTTGATTGAATGTATAGCCGATAGACCTCAATGCAAGATGCATTGTGGTCTACCCACTAGGTTTTTTGAATCAGCTTATAAGAGCTTGGCATTCTGTCATCATCGCAACCCTGGTAGAAGAAGGGGACCAACTTGCGGTCCGCATAAGCCAGTGGTTTTGTCATTTCCTAAAGGCGTTTTAAATGCATAGCATTTAGAACGCTTTACTTCACATCCACCTAAAACCATGGCCTGTCGCACACATTACACACCGCAACGAACGAGTTGTCCATGAACTGGTGCATGAACGGCTGGTCGGCCGCTGTGTAATGGTAACTGGCTTCATGCAGCTGCTGGGCCCGTAGCTTTTGTTTTACAGACGTGTCCTTTGTTCTTGTATCTTCACCTTGCTGCGCATGCCGCTGTCATCCTCAGGCCGTTTTGGTTGCACGCAAAGCCCGCAAGAAGGAGCCTTCATAGCACGTGTGATTCGCTTCGCTGCGGCCAAGCACACACCAATGAAAGTTTTCGCTTCAAGAGCCGTCACTGATTGCATGCGGATAGCGGAATCAGCGACTACACGATGTTTTTCCTTGAGGCCAGATGCCAGTCTCAGACAGAAAAGCGCCAAGAGACGACCCTAAAAATACTATACACTAAAAATAATATCGAAGCACCCTTTTTTGACTTGTAGTATTTATGTTTCATTTAGTCATGTCTTGTCGTGTGGCTAATCCTCTTGAATCAGACACCGGGGTTCCACCTTTTTCCTGTTGCGGTTCTAAATCTACAAACGACTTTGACAATTCTCTTTGAAAAAAAAACATGGCTTAGGTATCTCTCCTTTTCTCTAAGATCCGAGACCTGAAAAATAAAAAAAAATCGACTTCGTTGTCTTTGAGGGGAAGATCCTTTAAACTGCTTGTTGGGGACCGAGATACGCTTATGATATACGACATTTGTTTTCGCAAATTCGCTGGTTTAGAAAAACCGAGCGCGGTCTATGAATGCCTTTTTAAATTGGGATTTTTTTTTTCTTTTGTGTACCACGTGTGCACACAATATTAATCTAGAAAAAAGGGTTCTTTAAATTTTTGTCTTCTATGTTTCGGTCATCAAGAACTGTCCTATTCATTTTGCTAACCTGGTTAGTTATTTCTTCAGATTTCCGAAGGTGGTAACAAATACCTGTCTGCAAATATAGATGCATTGAACATCACATAAACCCCGAGAGTGCATTGGAGTTTTAGCTTGAATTGTCGGCAACAATTTGATTTTGCTCATAAACGAAGAGAGTGCAGGACGATAATTCTTTTGCAACCAGTATCGCCATATGTACTACTTTGAAAGTGTGTAGACGCTTGTAGCAAACAATTTGAGCTTAAAAATTCCGTATAGAAATGTGCCTCCAGGGAGCATAGTTTTTACTTTTATAGCAATAAGCACGCTACTGCTTTTCCAAGAAACTTTATCGCACCTTATCACTGGATGACTGATTTCTAAGCTGCGCTGACAGAGCTTATATTCTTCACCGTGACGAGTTTGCAAATGTAATAGAGCGTCAAGAAAAAAAACCGACATTATAAAGTGAAAAATATCAAAATATTTAGAAAAAAGTACGCTCAGAGCATTACAATAACACTTGTACTTGTTTGCGTGTTTTGTACATTGTGATGTTTTTGTTTTTTTTCAATACTGAAATATATAAATGCGCTTACTCTCGGCAGTTAATGTTGCATAGGTGTCTGAAACATGAAATTCAAAACATAAACAAGAAAATGGCTCCCACATTACTTCGCGCCATATACGTTTATTATGACACAATACTGCGTGGTTGTTGATCTTTAGGTTTTCTATGAGCCATCGGAATCGATAGGTTGTCAACTTTCGACACCGTGTGTGTGCAATAAATTAAGTCAAAGGGAGATTCTGAATACGGGCATGAAAAAGAGTAAAATTTGTTTCCGAGTTTGATGCACACAGCGAACTACCGTCAATAAGCGCTACAGTGCCCAACGACACAAGTCATCAAGCCTCGGCGAAGCACGAGGCTATCACTATAACCGGGACAGCCTATTGCCTGAAATATGTACTCCGAATGTCGATGCGCCTGCTGACGTGCTCGAATAAATAAGCGTTACAGCATATCGACTCAACCTGCAAATAGCCTTATGTCAGGTATTCCTTCTGCCTTGAATCCAATCTAAGGAAAGTGACCTCACTTGAAATGTTACTTTAAGAATCATCCTCTCATGAAAACATAAAACTCAACTGGAGGCGTATCTATATTTTTTTTCTTACGGGAACCGAACTATAAAATTGACAAAACCGGAGAAACTGCAGGGGAATGTCCCACGTGACCTCGACCAAAAGTATTATAATGCAAGGCTCCTTTTGGTGTAGGAAGTGCATGAGCGTGGGTCAATAAAAAGTGTAATTTATTGGGTAATAGATCGGGTTGACCTGATTCGTAGACATAAATGGATCACTTCGCGGAGGGTGTGGAGGGTGCGGAGGAATGGAACTGATGGTGAACACAAACTCACGCAACTAGTCATTGTGCCTGCGGTGCACTTTGGTCACATATAACTGAAATTGAATTCTGATTCTTTGACATGTTTTTGAGGACACTACAAAAACTAATGCCTTACTATCAGAAAAAAATGCTATCGTATCTTAAACAAGAATTGGTGATTCTCGTTGCAAAGGGACTATTTAGTTTCATATGCGTAGTCTCTGCACTTCATGATGTAGCGCAATTTCGTCAGGCCTTCTACTGACAGTGAGCATTTGGCACGTTTAAAAGCACGTCACGTCACCTCCACTCTTGGCTCTTTTAGACTGCCCACTTTACTCGCCATCTGGAATTTTCCACATCACAAGTCACACGGCAAACAAGTTATTGACTATTTGCTGCCATGCTGGGCACCTTGCCATCGAAGCATGCGGGCAGCCATCCTTGTCGCGACAGCCCCCACTGATATTACAGGCGTGCGCGCCACATGCTGCATTTCTTGCGCGTTCTGCATTCTCTCCACATACGAAGCCAAATCAATTGTGCTAGCAGTGTTCCAGTGCCCGTTAAGAAATTGCACCTTTATATTTCTATGTGGATGTCTAGATCTCTTGGCTATCGTAATTTATGCGGAGCGTAAGTTCGTCTTTTTTTGCAGGAGTTGTGGTGACGGCATAAAGGCCGAGCTTTAGTTGGCTTTCATTGAAGGATAGTGGATAGACATCAAGGCAGCTGGCTTTGAGGCCTGCCCACCTTTTTTCAATCAGAACAAATCAGAGTTCGGCGTCCTCACGTCACCACAACCTCTGCAAAAGAAGCAAACGAACTTGCTCTCTTCATTGGACACCAAAAAATGTGTACCCACCACTAACGCACGGCTGTCGTATTTAACCTCTGAGAAAAAAAAATAACGCCCTAAGCAAATTCAAATATCATGCTATTTAACCTTCGCGTACTACGAATATGATAATAAATCCAGTTTCCGCAGCTTTTAGGGCCAAAAGTCTGCGTTTTGTTTGAAACTTTAAGGACCTAAATGTTCCGAAGAAGCCAAGGTAGAGTTAAATTTAACCTTCTTTTGTCAGAGTTTATGAGTCGTTGACCTAAATCGCGACACAAGTGCTAGAGTTACTCCTTTACTTCTCATTATTCTGATTGCATGGGGCAACTTTTTGCCTAAACTTCTAAAACAAGTGTCAGATTTAGGCGTTACTGCTAGTAGTTTCCTCTCACCTGTCATTTTTAGCCGTAGTCGGGTAGTTTGGCAATTAAATGTTGAGCGAGAGTTAATTCGTAGAAACTCCGCCTTAAAGTACTCTGGTATTAACTATAGTGCCATCGAGCAAAAACCGTATTAGGCCTAAGGTAGGGGCGTGAAATTTGGGCAAAGTAAGATGGTTCTCTAGAGTGCTACCTGACAACGGATTGAAAAATGCATTTCTGGTTTTTCGAGTCATGCTCTTCATTTTAATGCGCTGCAGAGAGCGAGGCAGAATACAATTTAAGACGACATTTTTTGTTGAATCATAATTACCTTCGTATTCATCTCGTGCTTATGTAGCATGGCGCAACCACGGCATCAGACAGTGTGGGATAATGTACGCGTTTAAATATTCATTGGAGAAATACCAACGTAGCATTACACGCCGTACTCAACCAAAACCAAACGCGGATTCATCAATCAACCTCTCACTTCATTCAAGCTTCCGGCCTTCAACGCTGGGGCGATGTTCATATCATTTTTTTTTCTATCGCATTCTACAAAACGTGCTAACCTAAATTAGTTCTTGGAGCCGGTTTTCTCACAGTTCACCGATAAAATCAAATCGGTTGAATAAACAAAATTTTTACATCCGGTCAAAACGAACCAAATAATGTGCTTCATAAACTTTAGTTCCTCGCGTATTGTGCTAATCGTTTTTCCTTATGTGGAGTGCACATTAGAAGCAGTTGGGACGAGTGTGTTGTCAAAAGGGAAAGCGTCTGCAACGGCAACGAAACGAAAACACTCCTTAATAGAATAATGTTTAATAGTTTTTTTTTCGTAAACTTTTAAACACTGTGTTTTTCCTAAATTGAACATATTTAAAAAAGGAATGAGACTTAGATTAGTGCCTTCTTCGCCACGTATTTATTGCGCTCGCCAGACACTGATTCAGAGAATAAATGTCAGGGTCAGTTGACTAATTAACTCATATCTGTTTGCTGACTTTTTAATTGTTGAGTTTATGGATCATGTGGCAATTTAATTATTGACGGCGATTGCTATTAGAGGCCAGACGAAATTTGTTAAAAAATAGGAAAAAGAAATTTTTAATTAATCAATTAGGTTTTGGCGCTTGTTTCCCGATTTGAACGGTGCGCGTAAAAAGACCGTTGCAGCGCGGAGGCTTCGTCACTAACTCAGAACTAGTGACGTAGCGTTCCAGTCACGTCGTCACTTTGTCGTTCGCGCATCCACAAAAGACAGGCTGCCGAAATATTCACATCATTGAATAGACTACGTCACTCTTTCATGCGTCAGTGGGCAAGGCTATGGGTGCTTTTAGAGTTCAGCTCTTAGGCGCCCGTTTCCGGCTTGAGCGGCGTCGGCGTCGGCGTAACCACGAGGTGTATGGTCGGGTAAATTTCCTCGCTAAATTTAGCGGAAAAATTTCCCCGCTAAATCTAGCGGAAAAATTTCCCGCTTAACTTAGCGGAAAATTTCCCGCTAAATTTAGCGGACAAATTTCCCCACTAAATCTAGCGGAAAAATTTCCTCACTAAACTTAGCGGAAAAAAATTATCCGCTCAATGTAGCGGAAAATTTTCCCCGCTAAATCTAGCGGAAAAAAATTTCCCGCTGGATTTAGCAGAAAATTTGCCCCTAAATGGGAGGCGAGCAGGAGAGGAGGAGGGGCATAGCCTCCTCTCCGTACCTTCCCTCCTCCTCCTCTAGAGCTGCGCTCTAAACCGGCATTACAGGGGGTTGTAAACGGCTTTCATTTTTTATTGTCTTTATATTGGACAAGAAACACTAGAATTTAATAACGGATGTTTTAGAAACCAATACATTTTTTTCAAATTTTTTAAATTGGTGAGGCCTCTAATAGAAATTGCTGTCAATACTACAATTGAAGCATAACCCCCATAACCAACAATTTAAAAGGTATCAAATTGTTTTTAGGTTTAGATTAGCCAATTTACGAGGACGGTTGTCTCCTCATATAATATCCGCCGAGCCGGATAAATGCATGGTGAATTGAGCTTTCGTTTCAATCGTATCGCCTTTTAAAAAATTATGTTCTAATTAAAATTTAAAAAGTCGGCGTACGTAGAGTGAATCTCTTCATGACGTCTTGCCGCTTTGTCTTTTTACCAAAGAAAAAATTACATTTTCCTTTCGGTTTCCGTTTCGAAACTTGGAAGCTTTTCGAGACGATCCGCCACGACCACGCTTACGTAACCTGTTGTCAACGTGAGACGTGTTTTTGTGAAACTACACTTATGGCTTCACTTCGGGAAACCTTGATTTGTCTCAGAGCGTTCAATCAGAACGTGAAAACAAGTTCCTTGTTTACGGTATGTTAAAACATGTTCCCAAGCGTTTAAACGTGTGCACACCGGAACATGGGTAATTTTTATATATAACCGTTTTAAATAAAGTTAAGAAAAACAAATACAATAAAACAATAAAAAAATTTTAGTATCTCTGTAGGCTTTTACAATATCGCGTCAAAACAAGTTTGTTATGTATCGGCCAAATTTCCATTCTTCTAAAACAGCAACTGCTGTATCGATAACCACTGGCGCATGTGAAAACGGTTACGAAAGAAAGATGCCGGTGTTTCACTGATATTCAATAATTTGAAATGATATTGAGCTGGAAATATGAAGTTTCAATAAAATACACCAAACGTAGACGTGTTCTAGGTGTTACACTTGGAGTCGCATTGCACTTCTACAACGCACGTTTAGAGCTGTATGGGTGAGAGGAAAACTTTCTTTGGCAGCAGTGATGCGTAAAAAACAAAAGTATATGGCTCATTTGTTTATGTATTTGAGCAAATATCTGCAAAAATTAAAACAGCTTACAAAAAAATCATGCCTCAAATTCTTGGGGCTGCTCGAGTTGATATACAGATTGTGGACGACTTTTTATAACTACGCGAGCACAATAATTAGCTAGAAGTATGTAAAGGCTATCTGGACTCTTATACTTTGGTTTGACGACAGAACGTCGTAACCAATCAGTGTTGAGAATACAGTCATAATTTAAATTGTGATCTATATCAAGATTTAAATCAAACCTTCGTCGCAAGTAAAAAGTAATCAAGCAAGAAATATTTATATCAGGCTGAACATGAACAAATAGCGGTGTTCTTCTCAGAAAATAAGATGGTAGAGTCTTTTTCTTCCTTCGACTTTATTTGTTTGTGTAGTAATGTGCTATTATAATAAAATCATAACGAGAAAGAAAAATTAAATAACGCTCTTTTACTATTTAGAAATTTTAAGCTGATTTTGTTATATCCTTTCGGGGTTCTAACACCAATAAAGTACATTGTTAATTTAACTGTGCTTTAAAAAAATCCAAAAATATTTTTTATGCATTGTTTCAATGGTCCGACGCATTGGTCAATCAATTTTTTCATGTTTAAAATTACGTATAATAATAAGGAATCCCTTTTTTAGAAAATAGTTTTCTAAACAAAATTAATTTAACTTTAATTAAATAAATCGGACCTAAAAATAAAGGTTTATTATTTAGTTTTTTTCTTCTTATTTCAAACTATTCATGATTTCTTTTTTCCCCGCTTCTAACAAAACACGCAACGTGCGACTACTTTGAGCTGTATTTTTATTTTATGTTTTAAGACAGTGGATACCCGCATTTTACATTTTCCAAATTAAGGGCGACGGAAACACAGTTTGATGCGCCATTTAGGCTGTACGACGCCGTAACTTTTTTCGACCGTATAGAAAAGATAGCTTTGGCATAAAAACCCGCTTCGAGTCCCCCTCAACCATAAAGATTAATTCGTTTATTACTAAAGGACGTGCTACACACTCGTCCTCAGTTTGATAGGCCTCTACATTCGTTCTACTATCCTCGTTCTAACTTCGTCATGTTTCCTTTTTTATATTTTTTGAGAATGCAGGATACGTTCGTTGTGAGTTTGCTTAACCCGTTTAGTTTTAAACTTTTTTGGTATTTCTTAAATACATTTTTTTCGCTTGGTTGGTGCTTTGCAAATCCGCAATAAGGATCCCTGAGGTTTTAAACTGCTTCTATAAATTAAACTTTTATCTTGGCGTAGCTTTACAGAATATTTTTTTCAGTATATGTGGTTTGGGTGATCAAACGATGGAAGCTCGGCTGCGCAAACGATACATCGTGGGAGGCTACTTTTTTGGGCAACTTTCAAGCAATTTTTTATTTTGTCTTTCTGGCGCGCGCCATTCTAGTTATTTTACTTTGCTACAAGCGCAGGACAAATGTCTAGACTCTTCATCACCCTCTGTAAAAACGGGAGTCTGCCCTAAGCAATTCACTTTTTTTCTTATGACGACTTATTTTTAGTTTTCGGATATCTTTTGCGAATGGTGTTAGCGAATATCTCATTCTCTCTATTTGAGACCAAGGAAGGGAGTTGAGAAAACGACACTATACGCCACATGCAAACAGACTCACACACGCAAACACACAAACGTGACACAAACACAGGTCTGCACACACTCTTGCACACGAGGAAACTCTGTAAGAGACAGACAAACGTTAAAGCGCGCTCTAGACTGATGGCTTGCGGGAAGCGACATAGAATGTATCTCGCAGGCACATGGTTGTTTGCGGACGCCGTTGGTAATACTCAAGTACGATATTTACGTAACGTTGTTTACGCCAAAGAGCTCTCATCTCTTTTCTTATTCGTGCGGCTTGGATTTCGAAAGGGATCTGTGACCAATCTGGGGTAGTGGGCTTTCTGGAAAGATTGATTATGAGTCCCTCTGCCGGCTTAGATTACAAAATAGGAACAACGAAATATTAAAGATATAAATATGCAAAAGCTCAATCTTTAAATTTTTTTTTACTGCAGGTAGCTTCCGGCTGGTCGATGGGATATCAGAAAAATAAATGATAAAATTTGTCTGACAACTAGGTTAATGCTTATATGTTCACTAGACGATTCACTGGAATCCACAATCAATTTTAGTGTAATTTATTTTATATTATATATCTGACACGTAATATGGTTAGCCGTTTGTGTTTATATGTGCTTCATGGCGCTTTTTTTAATAGATCCACATGTAGAAAGTGCCTCGATAGACATGTTATAGATGCTGTGACGAAAACAGACAAGACAGCTGTAGTTCGATGGCCGTTTTCTGTGGTGCTAAAACAGTGTAGGGACCGCGTTAACGCGTAAATACGATCCCCCCCCCTCTTCTTCCGTTGTTCCCATGCTATCTCAGTGACTTCTTTTTTTTATTGGTTTTCTTGTAGAATGGCAGTCATTTAGCTCCGACGTTTTCTTTTTACTATAAACAGTCGGTTGCATCCCGATTTATAAAAATAACGGTACCTGCATTCATGCACATATTGTTATTTATATTTTCAATATATTTATATAGATAGTGTTACGAATGACAATTGATAAAGCGACGAATGACTTAAGGAAATTAAAAGGATAATGGGGCGAATTTCTGCCCTAAGCAAAATAGAAGATTGCTAGCGTCGCAGACGTCGATGGCGGCATAAGAGCAGAATTGAGCGCTGGGGCGAGACAGAGTCCGTACGACGCGGCATAGTTGCTTTTGAGCCTTCCCTGGGAGTCTAATATAATCTACATCTTTCGTTCTGGAAGGACACATTCTCAACATGAAAAAGCTGCACACCTCTCTAACGTTCTAGAATATTCAACTTCCCTACTGAAAAAAACCATTTGGCGCCTATATGAAAGTAAACGGGTTCATACCGGTAACAGTTTAGCCATACCGGTCACCAGTTTGTCAAAAGGGTCGCTCGTATGGCTCAAAGGGGCCTCCCGTATGAGCCATAACGGTCACCTATTTGCGAAAACAGGTCACTCATTTGGCAAACGGGTCACTCGTCTGGGCAAAGTTCTCGCACGTTTGCTCAAACCGGTGACCATGTTGCACAAGCGGGTGACCGGTGACCGTCAAACTGTACCGGTTTAATCAAACGGCTCTCCGGAGACAGTTTGATACTGAACATACAGATCGGCGGCATGGGTACGCCTGTTTCAGCCGTGGCAGCCTATGTTTCCGGAAGCCCGGGAGCGCCGGCTCATCGATTTCAAATCGTCCGCGTAATGCCAGTAATTATATTCATATTTTAATTGCGCTGATGTTCGCTTTACCGCAACTGCAATATATATATATATTTTTTTACGTAAACGCGCGACGTTGGCGATCCGACATTTTTGACAGAACTTTAAAACTTTGGCCTTTTTGTTGACTCAATATGCTTATTCAGCTCAAATCTCTCTCGCAGAAGACGCAACTGCGTGAAAGAATATACTTCTAGACTCCGTTTCACCTCAATTAAAGACGCAGCGAAGGTAGCGCACGAACACTTGGCTGCAAGACATCGAGCATTGCGAGAGCACGCTCGCGATCGCAGCAGTGAATCTACGAGCTCGCGCCGAGTGCTCTCTCCGCTCGGGCGCAACCCGAGCGGCCAGCGCGATTTCCTGCGTTCGAGCGTGCCGAAATGCGCAGAATTCGCCTACTTTCTGAGGCTACAAAGACGTCTTACTGGAATGCCTGGGGAGAGGGTACGCGGCTGTCCCGTTGTCCTCCGCCACTTCACCGCGCCCCCTCCCTTCTCTCTTGTCACCTCTGTCACGTGACCCGCAGCAGCGCGCATCGAGATCTGGAAGGGTGCGGCTGGCAGCCGCTTTTTGCTTTGTCTGCTTGTTGTCACTTGTTAGTTGCACCTTGAACTTCGCTCCAGTCGTCCTACCTGCTTCGATCTGTCGCCTAACCCTGCGGTCTTATTAGTATGTTTCTCGACGACGTATTCGATGTGCACCAAAGCTATCAGTGTTCGAAAAGTCCTACACGTATATCGGCAACAAGCGATTCTTCAAAGAAGTCAGGAATTCCTGCGGTTTGGTCGGGTTCGGCAAATGACAGCGTGTGCGCCGCATCGTGTTGAAACTTCAAGGAGCCTTCCTTCTCGTTTTGGTGTTTGTGTGGTTGTCCTTCTTTGATCGTGTTGACATATATATCGGATTACATCTTTCAAGTCCGCTATAATTATGGTAAGTGCACTGCAACCTACTTGTTTACAACGATTGACCGTTCTTCTACGCGTACTCTTCGAGATTATCAGCCGGGAGAATAATTTTGCCGAAAGTCGACCATTATAGTCGATAATTACCTGGGTTCTTTTTTGCTTTGCAATCTTTTCAGTTGTATAAAAGTTTAGAGTGCCTCTTCACATTTCACAGACCGCTTGCACGTTTGTACTTGTTTACGGAATAGATTGATCGAAAACATTATTTGTGTCTGTTTTCCTGCCCATTTTCAAGCACCTTCGGGAGCACATTTGTTTTACGCGTTTTCTGCAAGTTATAAATAGGTTGATGAGTATCGGGACGTCTTAAATAAGTTTAAGGTAACCAACCTTCCAGACGATACCCATTTAGGGCTAGCGAATAATTTGCCTTTCCGAATGGCGCGTTCAAATGTGTGGTCACGTGTCAGGTCGACCGGTCACCCGTATAAACGAGCACCCGTATCAAACGGCTACCGTATCAAACGGCTACCGTTTCAAACGGCTAGCCGTATCCCATAATCACGTTTGATCTGAACGGGTCGACCGGTTTGCCACCCGTTTGATTCAAGCGGGTCGACCCGTTTGAATCTCAAATGGTTTTTTTTTTCAGTAGGGTTATATAAAAAAAGAAACAAACTACAAGCGGTGGTGGGATTTTAACCCAGGCCATCTGCGTTGGGGACAAACACGCTGCCAACTTGTCTAGCTGCGCACGCGGCAATATGAAGCACTTCAATACACTTGAAGAAAGGTTTTCTGAAATTAACCTTCAGAAAATAAAAAACAAAAACCCGACCTCTATAAAAGCGACTTGATTCTATATTCGGTCAAGGTTGGCTAGAATGATTATGTATATTAGCCATAATAAAATATGTGTTTTATACTGTCTATGAAGCATTTGCAATCATCTGATAATCCATCGTTTTTTATTGTAAAGGAAGAACGCATTTCTTCAGCTTTGAAAATAAACTCTCTTATTGACAATTTTTACCGGCGATTCTGACTCAAAATGAGGGATCTCAATTTTTTGAGGAAATACAGCCTCTACCACAATCGAAAACATCAATCGAACGTTAGAGAGAACGATGGAAACCAACTGGACAAACATATTGACATATATTAATCCTGACATGAAATAACATCGAAAGTGGTAAGTATTACCATGCAGAATAACAAAAAAAGCACGCTATTGCTTGACTACTGCGAAACGTCAATAAATGGCCTTCGCTGTATTAATGTTTTCAATTTCGCAAAAAACAAGTGAGTTTTAGTTCGCTTGAGAGAGAATATTATCCAAGACAGCCTCATCCCGTGCCAAATGCACAGAATTTGTTGACGTGTTTCATAACCTTCGCTATTATTTAAAGATTACGAAAAATAGATTGGGGTTAGACCTTGTATCGGCGCTATTGATAAAGACGTAACTGCATCTGTCAACACTTTAGTGCTCATATTTAATAATCCCAATCGTATTCATAATCTTTATCGTCGTCGGTGTAGTTTATATGCTCATTAAGAGTGGTTTGTCTGAATTACCAAACGCAAAAGACGAAAAGGCACTTGACAATTCCCAAAAGAAATATTAGGCGGTAACATTCGTATTGCTTTCTTCCCAAAACGGCAAGAACAAAATTCTTGATTTCACGTTGAAGCACGCCGTTCGCGAGCAACTTCTTGATAGCGAAAAATATCCGAAGTACTTCTGATGAAACTAAAATTCGTCGTCTCGTTTTTTCCTGGAGCGCTTTTGTTCGCTATTCTCCCCGCACTTCAAAAACCCGAGTTGTGTGCAGATAAGGCCTTAATTACGAAAGCTCATTAATCTTGGCGTCCAACAAGTATAAAACAAACAGCAATCGGGGTGACTTTCTGGGCTTTCTAATTAACAACGCGACCGTATGGAAGAGATTATTCAAATTACTCTCGGTTATAGGTGAACTAAATACTCCAAAGAAGGCTCAATTTCTAAGTGCGCTTTAGTCAGCAAACGCAATCGATCACACACGCAACAGGAGAGGCTCTTATTGGTGGTAGCGTTGGGCAGTAAAAATGAGCTGCATTCGTGTTGTTAAGGTTGCGTAAGTTTTTTGTTTTTTGATTTAAACTAGAGTCACTGACTGCTCACGAAGACTAGGGCGTGGCCAGTCCGGTGCATCTTATTGCTGCTATCAGCCACTAAGGTTCCGGCATTTGCCGAAAAGATTGCAGAAGAACCAATCACAACGCTAGAAACGTAAACCTAATAAACCAAACCCTGCTTCTTTTCTGGACTTGTATGTGACCATTGTCTGCACGGGTTCTCTCTAGTGTCGCTGACTTTTGGAAACGTGCGGTTTTACACAGAACAATTGTATACTTGATTGTCTCGCTGTGGTCGTGGAGGTCTAATTTTGTAAATTGTAGTCATTGATACGCGGCAGTTTTACGCATTACCAAAAACTAAATTCGTGTCATAATGTCAGGAATGACCAGGTGATGAAACAAAAAGTAACTGGAGGAACTGAAAATTTAATGAAGCAAACTTGTGCCAAAAGCAAAAAGGAAACAGAAGAGAACAATAAAGCGTCGCGGGCGTCGAAGCCGGCGTAACGGAAGGATCGAACGCGGAGCACCTTTTGTAGCCGCGTGTGTTTCTGGAACATTCAGCCTAGAACGTTCGGCGCGTAGAATATTCGCACCTCGATCAGACGAGAAAGTTCTCAAATTTGCAAGAACGCCAAGAAGAAAAGAATAAATAAAAGAACACTCCGCTCCCTGGAATCGAACCCAGATCCTCCGCGAGACAGCCAAGCACGGTAACCATTCGGCCATGTACGCGCATGCTCAGCAACGTGGGTGGCATCACATCCCCCTTTTAAAAGCGCATCGTCTGAATGCGAAGTGCCGGAAAACGAAACACTAATACAAACCAAAAAACTGGCAAACTACGGGGACTTTTACAACACAATTCACAGTCCTATCGATCGTTGTACGTCTTCAGGCGCACGACGTGGACGACTTCCGGTCGTGAAGGGAGGCGCCATGAAGTCCGTGTTCCGTCGGGCATTACCTCGCAGTTCAAATCCCCGATTCGACGGAGCACTTTCTAGGATCCGAAGTAGCGCTTGAGGAGTTTCTCTCTGAGACCACGGGGCCGAATCGGTGTCCAGACCCACACCATGTCTTCGGGCAGAAAATAGACGTCCCGACAATAAAGGTTGTAGGGTTCAGTGTCGACACGTTGTGGGGCTTTAATCAGGAGTCTTGCGAGCTAGCGGACTTCTTCTGTCCGTTGGGGAACCACGTGGGCGTCCTCGCCTTCGTCGACAGCCGGTTCGTGGGGTAACATCGCTTCCAGCATTGTCGTTACTTTGCAACCATAAACCAGTTGAAAGGGTATCAGCCCGGTGGTCTCTTGGACGGTCGTGTTGTATTCAAATGTGACGTACGGCAACACCTCGTCTCATGTCTTGTGCTCCACGTCGACATGAATGTAGATCATGTCGGCGATGGGTCTTGTTGAGTCTCTCCGTTAGCCCATTGGTCTGTGGGTGGTACGCCGTGGTGCGACGATGTCTGGTATGGCTGAGACAAAGTATTTTTTGGCGTCAGCAAAACGATCAACAATGATCCACGGTCTATGATCAGAACTTCGGGAGCGCTGTGCCTGAGGATGATGGACTCATGAAAAACTTGGCGACTTTCACAGCAGTCCTTGAAGAAAGGGCTCCCGTTTTGGCGTACCGCGTTAGATAATCTGTGGCGACGAATGTCCATCTGGTTCCTTGCGTCGATGGTCGAAAAGGGCCAAGTTGATCCAATCCGATCTGCCGGAACGGTGCGGTGGGGGAGCAATTGGCAGAAGGAGACCTGCCGGCTTCGTCGGCAGTTTCTTGCGCTGCTGTCACTCGTGTCACGATGGTCTGTTGAGGTGAGCGGTCTTCAGGAGCTTGGGACAGTAACACTTTTCACGAAATCGGGCCAGCGTACGGCTGTAACCAAGATGCCCGGCCGTAGGGTCGTCGTGACACGCTTGGAAGATCTCCTCTCTAAGGTCGGTAGGCATTACAAGCAGTCATGGCGAGCTGTTGTCTCCGAAGTTCTCCTTGTAAAGTACACCTTATTGGAGGACGAAGTTCGGCAGGGCTCTCGAAAACACAAGGGAGATAGTACCTCTTTGTTTTTCGAGCTGCCTAATTTGCGCGCGCAACTCAGGAACGTCACTTTGATGTAGTGCCATGTCGTCGGTGCTCACTGCGCCTAGGAAGCACTCGTCGTCATCGTCGTCGCTGCTACCGGGAGATGTACAGACAGGGGAAATGGACAGCCACTCGCCGTCGCTGTGCCTGCGGCCTGACTTGTACACCACAGTCATGTTTAACTCCTGCAGTCAGAGACTCCATCAAGCGAGTCCTCCTGAAGGGTCCTTTAGGTTCGCAAGCCAACAGAGCGAGTGGTGGTCTGTGACAACGCGGAACGGGCTCCCGTACAAGTGCGGGGAAACTTCGTGATTGCCCAGATGACCGTAAGAATTCCTTTTCAGTCGTGGAATAATTTGTCTCCGCCTTGGACAATGTCAGACTTCCATAGGTGATGACTCGCTTGGTGTCTTCTTGCACTTGAACCATTACCGCGCCAAGTCCTGCGTTACTTGCGCCCATATAAATCTCGGTTTCCGCATCTTGATCGAAGTGCCCAAGAACCAGTGGAGTCTGGAGTTGTCGCTTCAGCTTTTCAAATGCCTGCTGTTGGTCCTAGTCCCGTTCAAACTTCTGGGCGGCCTTCGTGAGGTTTGTGAGCGGTGCGTAAATCTTTGCGAAATCGCGAACAAAGAGCCGATAGCACGCACATATACTAAGGAAACTTCGCACGGCCTTCTAGTCTGTTGGCGCTGGAAATGCCGCGACAACGCGAGTGTTTGGGCGTGTGCACACGTCATTGTTGCTAACCACGATGCCTAGGAGCTTCAGTCCGTTATAGGCGAACCTACATTTCAATGTCTTGAGAGTGAGCCTGGCGGTTTGTATAGCTTAGAGAACAACTCGGAGTCGTCGCAAGTGCTCGTAGAAGTCGCTTGAAACCAGTACGAAGTGGTCAAAGTAAACGAGACAGCTCTGCCATTTCAGCCCAGCCAGTACGGTGTCCATGACACGCTGGAACGTTGCTGGCGCCGTGCATAGTCCAAAGATTATCACCTTGAACTCGTACAGTCCATCTGGCATGGTGAAGGCTGTCTTCTCTCGGTCCCGTTCGTCGACTTCGATCAGCCAGTAGCCGCTCTTCAGGTCCGTCCATGAGAAATACCAAGAGTGGCGCAGCCGGTCTAGCGTGTCGTCTAAGCGGGGAGTGGATAGACGTCTTTCTTCGTCACCGCGTTCAGCTGCCGGTAGTCTACATAGGACCTAAGCGTTCCGTCCTTGTTCTTAACCATACGACTGGAGATACCCATGGACTTTGTAGCCGCGAGTAGCCGCGTGGGTTTGTGGAACATTCAGCTTAGAATGTTCGGCGCGTAGGACGTTCGCAGCTAAATCAGATAAAAAGGTTCTCGTTTTTTTTCGAAAACGCCAAGTAGAGAGAATAAATAAAAGAACATTCCGCTGACTGGAATCGAACTCAGGTCCTCCGCGCGACAGCGAAGCACGGCAACCATTCGGCCACGTACACGCTCGCTCAGCGACGCGCGAAGCAATATCAAGTCTAAAATTATTAAATCAGCTGGATTAAATGAATCAAAGAAAAGCAGAAATTTATTATTTTTTAATCGCGTTTCCGTTAAACGCAAATTGAGGGGTGTATATTTTTATTGTAGAAATTATATTTACTTCGCGCAAAAGCAAAGTTAACAGTTGCAAAAGGTGTCAAGGTGTCTAGGTTTTTTTCTTCTAGTTTATAGACCTCTCCCATTTCAAAACAGGCAGAAAATGCTCCATACTTATTAGGGCCCCTGGCAACTTCAGAAGTAGGTTTGTATGGGCCATGTCACTGCTTTTAAACAACGTTTAGCGCCTTTTTATATATTTTTTGAGGTCAACCAATTGAAAGTTACCTTGCCATCGAACATAAGTTTGTTCTGTATCTTCAAGGGTTTAAAATTAAGTTTTACGCTAAATGTCATACAATAAAGTGCAGCTTAAACCTCAATTATAAAGTTTAATTATTTCGCCTTCATTCCTTCTTTCTTTATTATTGTAAAAACTTTAGGGATGTTTTCTTCCATCATAGACCAAATAATGTTTAAAAAGGAGCAGCTTTATTTACGTTTTATTAATTCTATATACTAGGCTTCTTTTTTTACGCTAAAATCACACATTCTTACACTCGCTTTCCAAAGTGAAGTCGTACTTTCTCCTAGCTAGGACTATCAATCCCTCACAAAGGCGGCGTAGACAAATTACTCAATTGCCTGCCTTTGTCTGTGAATCTTTATACTGCAACAAACAGAATCTTAAATAACCTACAAAACGCGTGTTATTTTTTTCTTTTTTTAAAATATTTTTTATGAAGTTGTACGAGAGCTTTCTTCTACTTTAATAGCTATCGCCACGTGAACCGCTTCTACGAGCGTTAGGGATGTTTTAATCAGCTGCAGAGTTGCTCTTACCAATTGTTAATCAATGCGGCCAAAAGTTTCACACGCTCCGCGTCAAAAAAAAAGAAAAGGAAAAAAATGAAAGCCGTTGAGAACTTTCTGTAACGCCGAATTAGAGCGCAGCTCTTGAGGAGGAGGGGAAGGCATGGGGGTGAGGGGGGTTACGTGACCTCGGGGAGGGAGGGGGGTCACGTGACCTCGAGGAGGGGGGATTTTCCCCGCTAAATTTAGCGGGAAATCTTTTCCGCTAAATGTTGCGGGGAAAATTTTCCGCTAGATTTGGCGGGGAAAATGTTCCGCTAAATATAGCGGGGAAAATTTTCCGCTAAATTTAGCGGGGAAAATTTTCCGCTAAATGTAGAGGGGAAACTTTTCCGCTAGATTTCGCGGGGAAAATTTTCCGCTAGATTTAGCGTGGAAAAGCTTTCCGCCAGGTTTAGCGTGGAAACTTTTCCGCTAGATCTAGCGGTGAAAATTTTCCGCTAGATTTAGCGCGGAAAATGTCCCGCTAGATTGAGCGGGGAAAATTTTCTGCTAAATTTAGCGGGGAAATTTACGCATCATGCACCGCGCGGTTACGCCGACGGCGACGGCGACGCCGCTCAAGCCGGAAACAAGCGCCTAAGAGCTGCGCTCTAAAAAGTCAAGTTTATGAAACGGTAAAGGAACACGAAGCCAAATGAGGGGTCCATCCCCGGGATGAACTGGTCGACTTATTTGCGTGCGTGCATGAAATATACATCCGAGCTCGGAGAGAAAAGGCTCACCAAGCGAAGAGGGCGTGCTCCTCAAACACCGGCGAACGAAAGTTTTCCTCGCAACGCTCTCGCGGGATCGCGATCACCGCGAGACCTTCGCAGCTTTCATTCGTAGCGTGTACGGGGATATGAGCGGGAATGGGTACGCCGCTCGCATATTCATGACTTGGCCGGCAAAGTAACGGTTGCCAGACGAGCAGACCTCTCGTTTCAACATCTTCTACGTTTGGACAAATACGAGCATAAAAGCAACCCATCCGTGAAAGCAAGCTTCGCTTGTGAAATTGCCAACGTGAGCGGATAGGGGCATTTTTGTCTGGGACCGGATCAGATGTAACTGCCCTCGCGACCTCTGCTTAGCTATCGAATTGTTTCTTACACTTCGATTGGAAAGCAGGGCTAACGAAGGCTAACTTAATTTTATGCATACATATCTAGAATCGCGGCTGGGGTGAAAGGCAACAAATGCAACCCGAAAACCATTATTCTCTTAAAAGACACATGAAATGAGAAAAGAAACTCTTTTTTAACATTTTGGACGGGAAAAGAATCCCATATAATAAATTTACAACCAAAAGAAAAAAAAACTGTTGACTGCTATATGTACGGAGCGAAAGGAATTTGTGGTTTGCGTTCGTGGGAGTCGCCACCGGTCATGTGGTAGGACTGTGCGCCGCCGCGTTGCGCCACCGCCGCCGCAAAGTCACGCTGCTGCCGCACGCTGAGCGTGGCGCGCCGCCGCCGCCGCCGGAAGGGAACACTCCGGCGTGCCGCCGCAGTCAATTTCTCACCGGCGCACATGTTTATCATGTGGTGCTTACGCTCTTTCAGGAGCTTCCTTTAAGCTCTAAAAGTTACTCATTATTTTTTTTTTCGTTGAACGTCGGATTAAGATTAATAAGCAACTTTTAGAGCCCATATGAAGCCCCGAAAAGGCTCAAGCACCGCGTGACTATGGTGGCCAGAGACGTGGCTGCTAAGTGCCACTTTTCCGTAGGTTCCCGGGGGCACCAACTACAAATTCGTTTAACGCCATAAATATAGCTCTCAAAATGTTGTTTTCTTTTGTTGTAAATTTTGTTTGATGACTTTTTTTTCTTATAGGCTGTTTAAAAATGTTTTTTTTTTGCCTGGTCATGTGGTTTTTGAGCATCGTCAACATCATCCTTGATTTTTCTTGAGTACCCGAACGGGTATTTTCGAAGTGAATTTGCGTATAACACATAAAAACAACCATTACAACATGAACATGTTATTAAAACTATAAGAACTATAAAAGGATTAGGATGGAAGAACGTGGTGACTGAAAATATCCTTGTATTATTTATCAAAAATTGCCGTCAAGAGGTGCGTTGTAGTTTATATTTTTATATGGCAAATGGTTAAGCTGGCATTTGACAAAGTACGGTGGACTATGAAATCGCAAGTAATTTCTAAAAATTTCCGAAAATAGAAAAAAAACACGGTGAGGAGGTGAGAGAGAAGGTTCTCTGTTACGGATATTGTGATTAAGGATTTGATGAAGAGAGAGAGATGGGACACACTGCGGCAGAGCGAAGGTGTGTTTCGGTTAGGATACTGCAGTAAGCCTGATATACTGGTATATGGAGAGATACCAAAACACATGAAAACAAGAGCCCTATTTTAAAGGGCATCTAGATCCTTACTTATGTACGATTGTTATGAAGACCCTAAAGAGGTAGTGTATTCTAGCTTAGATCTCATCAGAAAAGGGTAGAATAGTCGTTTAAATGAGTCTGTTGTTGGCCTGAGATTACGACACAAAAATATTTCTGGTCAAGAGTTCCAGATAAAATATAAAACTTGGAGGACGCTAAAGCTTCGTTTTTATAAGTGGACCACGATAGCCTTATCGGGCCCTCGTTCGCATCGCCATCTCATTTTTCGTGCAAACGTTCATTGCTTGGCCTTGTCAGTAGCGTGCATGAAAATCTTTTAATTTTTTTAAGTCAAATAATTACTTTATAAAGTGAAGTAATTTGAGACTTCCGGCGGCCTTTCACTCACACTAAATGTCATGTTTTAATCACTTTTGTTCCACACGTGACGTCACGTTTCACGTGAATGTTGTGGGTTGTTTGATATTCCCGCGAGAGGTCACGTGCTGTGACGTCATGACCCTCTCGACCAATCAAAATTTTCCCGTCACGCCACCGACGCCGGCTTTTTTGAGACAAGAGCTGCTTAAGGCGGTTCGGTTACTTTAATTTGAACTCATGCGAAGACGGATAGACTTTGTTACATTTAAGAATTTTCGTGAAAGTAATTGTGCAGTAATAAAGACAAGCAAAAAAGGTTGTCATTTGTTATTACTTTAGCGCTATTATTATTCTAACAACATGTTAGTGAGATAACGTCATCTTAAATTTCTAAGTGACTCTAGGGAACGCCGTCGTCCTTAGCAAATTTAAAAACAACGGAACTAAGGTTATAAACTGCGCAGGGACGCTCAATGAATTTTTGTAAAATAATAAACTGGCTTCTATTCAATACGGGATAGTACCGTGTGTGCCTTCAGCCATAAGCTACTGGGCATGCCTTGAAATTGAATTACGTGCGCGAACGTCTACGGTTTCCAGGATTAAAAATTGAAATGTTCTCATTTGCAATTAGACTACTAGAATGTTACTCTGCGGTGACACGAGTTTGCTTATTTAATTGATTGGGGTATTTAAAGCAGCAGAGTTTAAAGATGGTGTACTGATACAGTTTTTATAACTCCTGGCGATGTGTTCGGCTTCAATAATTTCTCTGTTAATTGGTTACTGTTCCTACCTAAAATTGTACAAGATGGCAGGCGAACCTCGCACCCACAATCACGGCAGTGTATGCCCCGATGGACAGAGTTAGCTCTGGTGCTATTGTTTTTGTGTTCATGGAGACTATCATTAAGGCATCGTCCCTTCTGCCCTATGTACATTTTCCCGCACGAAAGAGGAAATGAATACACCACTTGCTCTGCGCACTCAACGAAGCTGTTCTGATGTCTTTTGTTACAGCTTACTGTTCGGTGGTAATATGTTGAGTTGACTTGTTTACACAGGTTGGCAAGCTTATTTGGAGCAGAGAAGACGCCATTGATGTTGAACTTGTTAGCGATTTTCTTGATGCCATGGGATAACCTGTGGAAGTAGTGAAGAATGGCTGGTGTCGTGGTTCTATCTCTGGCTCTTGGTGTGACAGTTGTTGCTTTATTTTTTTTGTTTTCAAGATGCTCTCTGCAATCGATGTTAATAAAAAGAGGGGATATCCGGCAGATGTTAATCTTGAAATTTGCGCATCAAAGCTTACTGAAATAAAGTGCTGGCAGGATTTTTGAAGGGAGTTCTTTACACATAATTTTACGATTCATCTTCTTATTAGCTTAGAATGTGCCGAATTGAACGGAAAGATTGGTATTTTACCCCTTGACACATATGTCCAGCATATATGAGTGTATCAGAAGTTGAGCCTGAGATATAGGAATCGGATAGATCTTTCATCCGGAAGCCGAGTGATATTCAATGGTTTCAGACAGTTTTGAAAAATTGATAAAACGCCGGCCACACTGGCTGAAAAATTCTTGCTCTCGGCGTCTAGAATGATCAAATAATCATCAACGTACCGAAATACTCTGGCAACTCTGGGGGAGTCAAGGCGATTGCTCAATAGTCTGTCTTGGTGGGCAAGGTAGAGATCACTTAGCATGGGAGCCATACACGACCCAATACAAACACCTTTCTTCTGTAGATAAGTTTTTTTCTTTTGAGGTAATCAAGGTCGAGTGCAGGTAGACCGAGAGTAGATGTAAAAAATTGTCTTCGGAAATACCTGTGGAATTTTGGAAGGCTATGCCACCAAAAGAATCAATACTTTTTTCTACACATCGCAAAAGGCCGTCCTGAGGCTGTTCGTAAGATAGGTCTAATATGTTGATGGAAAAAGCTTCTTGGTCATTATAACTCTACTGCGCCAGGAATGCGATGACCTCGTTGGAACTCCTAACTAAGAAAGGGTCGTCAATTGTAAGAAGGTTTAGTTTTTTTTTTTTGAAAAAGGGCGAGTGTTTTTTGCCAAGTTCCTTTTTCGGATACAATAACTTTGAAGAGGTGCCCAGGTTTATGGGTCTTGGCACTGAAAAATACACTGAGGCTTAGCAGCTTGTTGCGATCGATGCTGGTGCAAAGATTTTTTAGTTCATACGAGTGGCACAATTTCCTAGCAAATATTTTGACCTTACTTAGGGAGACATCTTCGTGACATTGGAAAACTGACTCGATTGCTGAGAGTTAAGTTGCTAACTCTTCTATATATGCGAGCAAAAAAAAAAGCACCAATATGTGTTTAATTTTTGTCAGGTTGAAACTCGCAAATTACAAAGAAATGTCAGTAAAAAGCAGGCTGTGGACTCCAAGATAGAAGTGGAATATGTTGTAAACCTGATTATCTTATAAATTATATTGTTCATTTGTATGGCTAGGTGACATACTTTTGCAATGAGTCCCGTCAAACACGTGATTAATTGCATCCCGTAAAGTGGAACTTCGAACATCCTTGATGTAAAAGTTATCGCTCCTCGTTATGCGTTGAACAAGATTCAACAGCTCCTTTCCACTGCAGTTTTCCTACTATAAATCCCGAATACCAAAATTTAATGGCCAAAGAGAAGAAGATTCTGAAAGAGGAGCTCGGAAAGGGAAGACGGAAAAACCGTGCCAACGATTCAACTGTACTCAAAAATCGACGCCTCAGCAATTCGACGAGCTTTTACGGTTATGGTCTCCAGAACAGATGGAAACGGTGCTATCACAACAAGCTTCGGGTCCCAGATTGCCCCTTCTGTTGACTTTCAACGAAAAGAGCAAGCAGATGCAACTAGAAGAACCGATATTTGAAATCGGTCAAACGGCAACCCAAGCCTCTCACTTGGAGAGAAGTGCGCGAACGTGGCGCAGGTCAAACTGTCCGTCGTTGCACTCTGTACCGAGTCACGTCTGCGAAACGTGCGAAAGTCTCGCTCCCCTGGATTTTAGCAACGAGGCCTCGCCACAAAGCCTGCCGTCCCGCTTTGGCCGCTTTTTGTTCTCCGGAGAGGGTTTCTCGCTCATGCACTCCGCAGCAGCCCATCGATATTGAGGTCAGCGGAAATAACATCATCCATGCGCTTCCTTCCAAACTTTCCCGCGATTAAAAAAAATACTACAACAAAATGTGTTTGCTTTTGTGAAGAACAACGGTGGTGTAGGGTGACATGTGAGAGGAATATGTTTGCCTGTCAAGAAGGTGTTTGTTTATAGGGAACGGCTAACTGCGTGCGTGTTATTCAAAGAGTGAGGCAATATATGGTCGCAGGAATGAGCAAAATTTCGGATATTTCTGGTGCTCAGAAGAACCTAAACTTCTCGAGAAGTTGCAGTGCCGTGATGTTACATCGTCACTCTTTAAAACTAAAGGAGCAGAGTTGTTCCTAAAAAGCGCGCTCTTGCGTCGTGGATGCAGCAGCTTGCGTTTTTAGATGAATATCCTCTCCTCGTTTTTATGGTCACATAAATTCACGGGAAAATTATAAGCGGTAAATAGAGAGATAAAGTGAAAGAACGCCTTATAAATAATTATTTGTAAAGTAAAAAAAATTTTCTTAAAAAAATAAAAAAAGGTATGTCCAAGGAAAGCAGAATATCTAGGGAGAATAGCTCGGGCTCGTTTCTGTTGTTGTTTGATTTGCAATACATATTGGTGGTGAATTTTGGGTGTCAAGTTCTACCATAAATTTTAAGAGCGTTGCAACCTTTTAGGATATAACATTGGCCAACATCTCTAAGCATATTCTCTATGTTATATTCTACGCAAAAATAAATAAAGCAAAAAATTATGGGGGATAATTATTTTTAAAAATATTAAAGTTGAACATTTATTGCCGAAAATGCTTACAAAATTTATTAGTTAGTGTGATGTAAAGACAAGCATTTTCCAGTGTTAAAGGACGGCTTTACGCTCATACATAAAACACAGGATGACACAGTAAGGTAAAAAAATAAATTACGCAATATCGTACGCCGTTAAATATCTCTACAAGGAATATCTAGGAACAGTTAACTGAACTCAGTATGTGAATGGCTCTTGTTTTTATCAAATTTAGACTAGAGAGATTCAATCTGGCTACACGTGCAAGTCTCAGACTGGCAGTTCTAATAGGCACTGTTAACCTACTTTTTGTTTTATTCATAATAGTTCATTTTTAACCTCTAATCCCTGCTTCGAAAATAAAAAAAAATATATATATATATATATATATATATATATATATATATATATATATATTTATTTTTTTCCTCATGCTAGAAGGAGCGCGCAAGAGCGGTGACTTAAATGTCAAATTTATACGATATAATCCCTCAATATGTGCCACAAAATAGCCGCAGGCCAAAAATTAAGCGTGTGCGCTCCCATACGTACGTGTTTGTCGCGGCGCAGTTGTTTTGAGAAGTTATAAATTGCCACACACCGGATGAACTTGTCGAGCTGATTTGATGGATCAGCGACATCGAAAGACCGAGTGGTGTTTGTCTGGAGTTAACGCTCCCTAGAGGCGGATGGTTCAAATCGTATTCCTTCTCTGGTGAATCTTTCCCGATAAAATAACGCAATACATCACACAAGAGACAATTGATACAGAAGTGTAAGTAGTGGCTTCAGTATTTATTCTTTTTAAAAATAGTGCAATGATTATGGTTAAATTTTTACTAACAGTAATTTTATTATTCCGAGGCTCAAAGACTAGTGCCTAGAGCACGAAAATAATTTGTTCAATTTGTTGTCTTTCTGAATTTTATAAAATAAGAGTGTTCTACTTACAAACTCTTCTTTGGGTTTTTTTTGCGGCTTCAAGCGGTTACCAAATATAATGCCTCGCGACACCCTTGCATTATTTGCATAAACATCATTCGAGCAGTTACTTGTTCCACGAGGTCTGTGTTCACACTCGGCCTTCGCTCGGTAGCAACTAATCGTTTAACTAATATGCCTGGCTCGCGGCTGTCTCGAATTAAGAAAAAAATGCCAAACTGACAATGCCTGACGTGCAGTCCGCACTAATGCACACGAAAGTGCAGCCTATAATTCGTTTCCGCTTAAATTCAGACGCATTCGACGAAACGACCAAAAGAGAGCAACGAAGTAGCTTCATTAGGCTTTTTCTGTACACGATTGCTCCAGAGATGATAGAACTCGTAGATAAACACGACGAACACTATGATGGGGCGGCTATTGACGCTCTCTGATTGACCCGTTAGCTCGTAGCATCGGCTGCATCTGGACTTAAGATCAAACGAGGTTAAAGACTCAATTTTTGTTGTTTATTTGAATTACCGTTCAATAGTGCATAACACAGAATCAAATTATGCTGACGACACTTCAGATGACTCAAGGAGTAACATTGCACTCAAAAATATTCTAGTGTACCGGTATAAAGCTTTAACGCTTCCACGGTAGCCTTTTTCTTTGTTGCCGAAAGATAACCGAACCAGATGAATCTGGGTTTTTGTTTCCCAAACTAATATAATTATATTATACCACTTGACTGACCCAAAAAGGCGCAATCGAAAGGCCGGATTAAATTTCAGGCGGAAATAACGCCTCCAAGTTAAATACAGAAATATGTTTAACGAAAACTACGGTTTAAAAAAAATAAAACCGTAGTTTTCGTTTAGAATATTTCTGCTACCTTTTTGTTGCACGAACAGTTGAACTGCATAAAATCAATAAAGCCCCGGTTTCATCCTCATGTCGAGGAGAACTTTTTTGGAGCACTAGCTGTATTGTGTAATTTTTACCGCTTTAATTCATTGAACAAACTCTCAGATATATCTCTAGAATTCAATAGATCGCCAGATTTAATATTGAGCGCGCTTATTTATTTAGATCATTCTTCGCAGCTTTTTTTTATAAAACTCTCGTCGGGTTGTCTCTGAAAATAAAGTTGTTCTGTGAAGTCCTTTATTTCTTAAACTGCCAGATTTCTTTATAGGTTCGCATTTCCGGCTTTCACCATATAAGCTGAAAGTTCACACATAACGTTTTTTTTATCTCGTTTACTCGCGGAAACAAGAAAAAAAAATTCTTCCGCGTTTGTTTATTTATTTTTTTGTGTTAAACCTTTCTTTAGAAACTTTGCTTCTTTTTTGCCCCTTTTACATCGTCCGATTTGGAGCGTAGTGCTTGGTTCTGGATAAATATTTGCTGATCCGTCACCTGAAGTGCCACCTTTGAAGCGCTTTGCTTGTTTTTTTTTTTTTTCTTTTCTTTGTGTGTGTGGAGACTGATATAAACTGTTTCTGGACGTGGGAGTGTGAGGCAACTTTTCAATTGCCCAACCCACTTCTGCCACCTCCACCCCCTCCAAGACACGAAATACTTTGGTGTCCATCCCGGCGTTGTTAAGCATCAAGCTTCTTTTCAACTTTTTTTTCTAGAATATTTGAGTTCAGTTGAGTTTCTGTGTCCTTTCTCTAGCTCAATGCCCCATGTCCAAAAAGGTGTTTTTATGCACTTGTTTACGAAGTTATTTAACGTCCTCCTAAGCTTAATTGTAGACTCCAAACTATAAAAGTTTTATTTTCAATTTTGTTTTTATATTTAGTTGCGGTTTTTTTCTCAGAAGTTATTCATTTGGACCATGCTGGGTGCATTTTGGTACCTTTGGCTGTTTCTTAAAATAGGCCAGGTGCAGTGCGATCTGAAATGTATCACGCATGACATCCAAGTTTGCCGAAACAAATACCCCGAAGTGCTCAACAGCGTTCATTACTGTTCGCCTCATATGTGTACAAAGCTTATAAAGTAGTCAAGTTTATCGCGCGAAAAGAGACTTATAATATATGTTTGCACGCGAAATTTTCATATATCTTTACGTACATTTCGTACGCGCGTGCCTCGACTACGATTACTATTACTTTATTTGTTCTAGACCTTTGAATTTTGTGGTCTACACACTGAACTTTCTACCATGCGCCGAACAGAAATTAAGAAAAAAACGTTTTTAGAGTTTCTTGATGCAAGGTGCTCCAAGACTCCCTCAACAATATTATTTTTCTTTTTCGTATATTTTTCTTAACCCTTCTAAAACAACGAAAAAGACCAAACCAGGAGTTGACAATATATATATATATATATATATATATATATATATATATATAAAGAGAGAGAGAGAGAGAGAGAGAGAGAGAGAGAGAGAGAGAGAATGTTTGAGTACTGCTGCTTTATATCTTTTTTTGTATTCAACATCAGGGCACTTGAACTTTCTGCATACTAGGCAAATATTTTCCGTACCCCATTTCAAATACAAAATAAAAAATGCTTAAAAACACATTCAAAACTTAAAATTTCGAGCACGAATCATGTGCAAATTTTATGAATTTTCAAAGGTCACAGTGAGTAGCTAGACGATGAAATCTATTTGTTTTGTGTGGTGTGCGTCTTGTTAATTTCTTGCTTGTTTCGAACAGTTATTAAAATTGGCAGTAGGTGCTTAACGACCTGCGTTATTTAGGATTCTTCTTGCTGCATTTCAATTCAGCTAGGGATCAAACCAAACTCGCCTTAGCGATGAAACAAGGTTACCTATGAGGAACTCAAATTTATTTTATTTTACTTCATCCGCTGCAGGATGTTATTACGCGTGCTGCCTTATTTAATGGAAATTATGTAATCACTGGACTTACTTGGAGCTTTCCGAATCCATGCCATAGAATCTCGTTTAAACATCACTTAGGTAGAGTACAACATTTATATAAAAAAACACATTCGACCTGCGTTTACTTTTTTAAGTAAAAAAAGAGTCAATTAAACGAAAGACAGCAGTAATCTAAAACAAACATTGGAATGCTCACAATAAAAGGCATTTGAATTGAGATAATTTTTTTAATACGTTCAAATTTACGGTTTTGAACTTTGCAGTGCGGTTTTCACGCATCTATGAACATAAATATCTTAATGTACCGTTTTTATGCAGAGAATATCCTAATTAAGTGAGATGAAACTATTTACACTTGGCCGAGGAAGGGCAGTACATGAAATACTCCCTAAACTCCCAAGCATATCTAAATATTTGTCTTCCGGCGACTCTAGACTAAATATATTAGATTCACCGAAGCCAGGAACCCGTTTACCTTAGTTTTATTTTATTTTTAGGCTTCAATTTAACCCAGTCTCTTCCTGTTTAGCGGAGTAACCCTCAGGTTCAAGCAAACTATATTCCCGGACTTAGTACTTTGTCCTCAGTTGATTTACTTCAGCCAGCGTTCAGAATTCACGGAGACTAAAAATAATCTGCGGTGACAGCTGAGACGATGCTCACGATGTTGCGCACAAACTAAGCAGTATCACATTGTTGAGGGCTTAAAGTCTGGGGGGTCTCAGGGGGTCTCGGACCCTCCAGCTGATTTTAAAGGATGGTCTGAGACCCTCCTCCACAGCCCCAGCATTAGTGAAATAAAAATCATATCTTGCAATAAAATAGCTTGTTTTCAGGGATGTAACATTTAATTGGGGATTAGCAATTTGAGGGTTGCAGGTGCAACGTGGGCAGAGTCAGCAGTGGGGTTTCTTTTATGTGCATCTGATACATCTCGTCACTGCCCCCCCCCCCCCAAACCTTCTTGTAGGGACCCCCTCAACATACGGGAGACTTTAAGTACTGTACACACACACACACATACATACTTCCCCACCATTAAAAAGTTACTCGCGTAAAACACACTATAAATGCTTATGGGTACCAAACTACGTCCCCAAATCAAAATGATCGACGCTTTGATACGACACTGACGTCACGTGACACCATGACGTCACCTGACACCGTGACGTCACGAGGTACCACAACCAATGTTAGTTGACTTAGCTCAGTTTCGGAAATTAAAAGGAGGGGAACCCCTTTCCCCCCAACCGCCTCCTGTTGTTCCAAGCGCCACCTAGGGTTTCGTTTACAAATTGTGTATTCCACAGAGAACGGTCCAGTGCCATCTAGACGTTGTGCTTCAAAACATACGCATTCCATAGCACACGCTGCAGTTGCCATAGCACCCGTTTGGAAAACGGTGGCGCGTCGAACGACGGGAGGGGGACGTTGGGGGAAAGGGGGTACTGCTCGAGCAAGCGGCGTCTATGGGCAGGTCCGTGACCGAGCTCATTGAATGACGTTCTGATAACATTGGCCATAACGTCTCGTTAAAAAACTGTTATATCACCTGACACTATACCGCCACGCGACGTTGTATGCGTCCGAATCCTACCCGATAATACCCGGGATACGCTGGCGATGACTCATCAATAATTTCAATTAGATTCTCCTTGTATCGATGATGGAGCTCCTGGCACTCTTTTTATTTTCTGCCTTTCTGCCCTTCTGCTGCTGACGCAAATACGTCGTATTTTCTAAATGTTTACGCTTGAGGGTGGAACTCTCAGTCTTAGAGCCAGAGCTGTTATGCGCTGTTCCCACCACTGAAAACGACGTCAGTTGCTGACGTTGTAGTTGGCGTAGTAGGACGTAGGCTGTCCGTCGTTGATGTCGCGAAATTGTCGAAAAAGATCTCCCGCCCCCCCCCGCGAGAATCGAAAACGGATCCGCTGCGTGCGAAGCGGAGGAGTTACCAAAGAGCTGCGCCACGGCGTTTATAACCCGCTCTATACTCGGGTTTCTTCTAGTACCCAATGCCCACTGCACGCACTCTCTGCAAGAAAGAAAAAAAAATGGCCGATCACAAAATGCCGTTTTAACCCTGACAATGCCAAGTGCTCGTGCCGGGAGACAGAGCTTTCACTCGCTCCACAATAAAAAAGAACCTAAAGCGTTCGGGAAAAAATGGTCGGATGTTATTTTGTTATGAACGCTTTTGTTCACGCACCCCAGTGTGCGTGAACGTGACACCCAACGACTTCGCCGCGACGTGTCACTGCAATCGCTGCATCTGTACTGTGGATTAACACAAGACTGCTCAATTTTGTCGGGTTCCCCTTTCCTTACCGCTTTCCTTTACTCCTTCTCCATCCGATTTTGACACGAACATCTGGCGCTGGCGTTTTCGGAGGAGACTAGTGGTTATATCGAGGAACACCTCCCCAACTTCCTCTTCCATCTCTCACTCCACCTCTTCCTCTCCACCGCCCTGTCCCGCGTGTCTAAAATCTCGCGAGAGAGCCAGACACACGCTTTGGCAGTGATGCTTTTGCTGTTATGGATCCGCCGCAGTGTCAGGCACGAAATTGACAAGCTCGCCACCTCTAACAATGCCCCCGAAAAAACAAGAAATAAACAAAGTGAGAGCGACTAAGATGAGAAGGACCTAAGAAATAAACAGAAAGACACCGTAGACGTCCTTCTCTCCCTTCCTATGCCTCACTACATCCGAGAAATTTCCTCGCGTACCCAATATTGCTCAATGCGACTGTGGGTCTGCGACGTGTAGCTTGCAAGGTCGTTCGTTTCATCTATATATTTTCTTTTTTCGCTCACTCTTTCTCTTATTTTATTTGTTCTTGCGCTTCTATCGGGTTTGATTGATGTTCCTCGAGGCTCCGGCTGTTGTTGTACGGCTGCAGTTCGGAACACACGTGACACGGCAAGTTGGAAGTATGAGCTACAATGTTCGCATTTCAGGTCAACTCTTATTGGCTCTTTTCCGGGACACGTGGAAGCGTTCGGGCGTCGACTTCTATTCTCACTGCTTGTGTGGCCCGTTCATCTGAGGAGCGTTTTTGTCCGTTTCCGGGTTTCAGCGACCTCGGCTGTCGAGTGTCTTTGTACAAAATTTTGGATATATCAATATATTGTTTTTTCGTATTTCAGTTTCTTGTGTTTATTTTTGAAACGTACTTTTAAATTCCGGCAAAAGTGGGAGTTCTCAACAAAATCGCAAGAATAGAATAAAAAAAGGTCAACGCATATCTTATCTAAAACCAATTGCTGGCATTTTATTGTCTTTGTAAGATTTACACAAATCTCAAGTAATTTTAACGCGCTCTCCAACATACCTAAAATATAAAACACATTTTGTTCTTTTTTTTAGAATATTCAAGCAGCAAGTTACTTTCCTAACGACCCCTAACTAGACCTAAACAAACTACCTTTGTCTGCACTGCGCTCGTAGAAAGCATTCGAATGCGAAAGCCAAACGCACGACGCCGGCGTTTCGAGTTCTAACGTGTTCGACGAGTGCGGTGGAAATAATGGCAGCTAGGGTTAGGGCTACCCTCTAATCATTCCAACCAGAGCTCGGACATTCTCACGTCCTCGCGCGCTCTCGTGTACTTCCCTACCTCAGTTTCTCGTGGCATAAAGTCTAAGGCCTGCGCGCCTTGTCCATGACGTCAGTGTAGTTAGGTCAGAGAGCGGAAAAAGGACAGTTGCTTGGGCGCGGGCTTTATGGCGCGTTCACATTGTAAGCGGATCCGATCCGCGCGTTCTCAACCACAAAGCGGCTGGGATTGAGCGGATAAGGCACATTTCTGCCAACCGATTTGGGACAGATTTTCCCAAACCGCTTTCGCGAACCCGAAAACCAATAGCATCGCGACGCTGACGTGACGTCGCGACGCTAACGTCCCTAAACGCGACGTGACGTCGCGTTTAGGGACATAGGAGGCCCTACATCCCTAGAATAAGCCATACATATTTCCTCCTTGCAGGTATTGTTAGAAAAATGTGTTAGTCAACCACTTAAATATGCATTTAAGCACTGCTTGAGGTGAGTGGTCGCTTTCGCAAGTTTCCCACTCTTCGACCTCTGGCAGCGTAGTGTCGTGTCATGTCCCTGACAACATTTCGTTGATCACATAACCGGAAGAACAGAGTGATGTTCTGGGGCGGCATAACCTTGTTCAAAACCATTTCAGCCTGCATCACCCCACTAACGACCAGTTGTGCTGAAAGGTGCAGTCCCCCTCGATTTAAAGCATCTGTGAGATGATGATCCGCTGCATCGTGAGAAGGTTTTTCCTCCAAAACCAAATGTTTTCTGTAGTATTCGCGCCTGAATGTCTTGACAGCCACACAGGCGTAGAATCCAGGAGAGTAGGTACGAATTAAAGTCTTAGACAGAAGATCTGCTAACTCATAGTCTTTAATATTGAATAAAAAAGCTAGAACGCAGCGCAAAATATTCTGCGCGGGTGACTCATGGGCTAAAAAAACAATATATATATAAAAAAAGACTTTGGACGTTGTAACTTGTTCTAAACATAGCTGCTATGCCTCCTTCAGACTACATGAAATAGCGGAGTTGCTTATTACACTATCATCCTCCCGAGCACAGTGACAATACGGAAGCGAAAGAGCACAAGAATGAAACAAATAGCTGTCAAATAAACATGACAATAATAATTCCTGAGAAGGGAACAAGGGGAACAAGGGGACAAAGGACAAAAGAAAATTTCGAAACACAACTAGGTTTGCACCTTTGCATTATTTCACTTATCATTACATCAACCTTCCTTTGAAGAGCTTGTAACTTAAACCTTTTCCATGGAATTGACGTGATCCATTGGATACGCCGTTGCTCGTTGGCTGGGAAGGACAACATGTTGTCCTTCGGATCTCCGGCATACGTCCCCCGACACCACGGCACTCAACATTTACAAGGCATTGATGCTCACATTCACACACACAAAAAGAGTAGAGACTGTTGTCACCGACAGATGCAGTGGATATGGAGGCGTCGTCTTGTCTGGGCACTTCGAATGGAATTTCTACGTTGCCCGTTTGCGTGCGCCTAATGTCTGGCTTGGCGTCGTTTCGAGCCGACTGCAGTCTGATAAAGTTGCGCCGTCACGTCAAGTAATCTTTCTTTTATTCTATGTTGGGTGCAGCCCATAACACACTTCTGTTTTGGACGATCAGACCAACGCATCTAGGATGACGGTGCATAAATAAAAGCAAAAAAAGAAGCATATTTGCCCGGGTTATTTGTAATGCTGCGTCAGCATCGTAGCAGATATTTGGCGGTTAACACCCCTTGTGCTGGCTTTCCTCGCTTTGCCGAGGAGCAGTGACGTAGCTGACGTAACGAAACGAAGCGCGCAGGCGTCAGTTTCCAGGAGGTGTTGGCACTCCTGCCCTCGGCGCACCACTTCCGGCGAGAATATACGTCGAAATTTTAAAAGCGATTCGGGCGCTCCTACTCCTAAGATCGAAATAAAACTTAAGACACATAGTTTTGAAGATGCCTGCATTAAACCTTTTACAGTTTCTTTTCCGAATTCAAGGACTGCTTTAGCTTTTTCTTTGAAGTGCTGCACACTGCTCGGCTAACGCAGTCAAATGATACCCGAAGACTAAGGCACACGAACCCTTTCCACAAACCTGGACCTCTAAATGCCAAAGCCTAATCACCGTCGGCGGCATCAAAGAGGCATTTCGTTGTTGTTTATTTGCCTGTTTATCTCTTGCCGTGCGTCCTTTATTACTTCAATCCGGTGGAAAGGAAGAGGATCTGGGTTCCAGGGAAAGCTCCATTGATTTCCCATCGCGTCCTGTTTTGCTGGTTCTCCTTTCAGGCCCTTCCCAATGGATGCTTTTGTAGCGGCCCTTCTTTCGTCGGTGGGGTGACTTCGCGAGTATCGGACTCCTTCATTTAGCTGCTCCTCTTGTGCGGCGGTCGTCATTTCTCCGGTCATTGTTATCCTCGTGGCACGGCAACCCTTCGGATATTGTGTTCTTTTCTTTCTGACTTTCGTTCCTTCTTTCACCGTTCTTGATCGGGTTGCACTTTCCTCTGCTTTTTAAATTTCCATAGTTAGAACCTGCACCTTTATGTCACTCTTGAGGCTAACATCATCAGCCTATAAGCACAACGTACGCAAAATATTTTTTTCCGTCGAACGATTTGTACACAAAATAAAAAAACAATAATATATTATGTGTGAAAAAAATACGAAACATGCGAAGTGAACACGTCTAAAAGACTTGCTCTCAAATTATTTACCAAGAAACTATTCCATATAAAAGGGTGCAAGTCGTACGAAAATGAGCTTCTTTAAATGCATTTCTCGTACACATAAAAATACAGCGTGTTTCACCAAAGATGGACAAAATCGATATAGCAAAAACTACGCGTAGCAACAAAAAAAGACATGTGTCGTTTTGGTCCTGGGCCAGGGGCCTATTTAGGAAAATTGTTAAACTTCGGGATAATTAAATTCTTCATTATTTTTGCGTAATTAACTTTTTAAATATTGTGTTTAAGGGTATGGTTTCAATTAGAAAATTGCTCAGCATTATCGAAAAACAGTAAATCAACAAATTGCAGAACCATAGAAGGCACGCGAAGCATTTCACGGCTTTCTGTAAAATCGCACAAATTCGACGGGTTTTTAAGTTTCGGTTTGCTATCGGAGCGCATCTCGGCCCCGACAGCACCGCGCCCCGTGGAGAAATGGGGCAACCCACCTCTGCTGCGTCACACGAGGAGAGCGCGCACATAATTAAAAAAAAAAAGTGGCTAACCGGTTCAATGTGCCAATGGTTTTTTCGACGCCTCGCAAATCGGCACAACTTTGCCCTCGCGTAAACCAGGCAAACAGTAACAAGAGGTCATGTACGGTTAAGCATGTCAACAAGTTCGTGGACTATGTGGTGGGTGTTATCTACAAATCCCATTGTCATGCAGCCGGGTTTATATAGGACAATCGGGTCGCTGCGTCAATGAGAGAATGCGTGAACATGCCCTTTCCCTGCGGTCAATGACAGGTGGTCACTTATACGTACACTGCAGAGACTGCCTCTGTCACCCCGTCTTCAAATATACCATAATCATTGGCTGGGCGCACACAAAAGTGCAAAGAGAGGTTCTGGAGGAGCATGCTATCGATAAAGCTGACTCGGGGCACTGCGTCAGCCAGCCTTCGGTTTATCTTCACAAAAAAGAGATCGATTTTATAGATGCATTTTGAGCGACACGCCATTGGTTGTTTCGGCGTTGGTTGACTTTGTGCTGTTTTCTTATTTGAGCCGTTTTTAATAAAACTTCAGCTGAGAGTCAACGCTTTTTTCGCGCTGTTCCTAATTTCTCCAGTTTCGTTATCAACGTTGCCGCGGTGAAATGAAGGAGTTTCGTTGCTTTTTTGTTTCGATTGCTGGGTGGGCTCTCTTGCTGTGCTTGCGTTCGTTCCTCTTGTCATGACCGACTCGCCTGAGCATACTGAGGCGATGACATCGCTGCAGTTAATTTCAGGAGGTCTAATTAAACGCAGGGACAGCGAACTCAGCGACAGCGACGAAGACACCAGCTCGGCTCCAGCTCGAGTGACGACGAGGCAGCCGTTCTCGGCGAAGTCTTTGCCGATTCATTCGCCTTGCCTTGCCAGCGGAGAGGCCCAAGATATCGCGTTAAGTCGAAGATGTTGTGCGCGCCTATTCGGGTGAAGAACTAGGTATGTCGTTTGCTAGAAGACAATACGCCAAATACTCCGCAGATGTAACTCGCCTTGCGGAGATGACGGTCGCTTTACGGCATACGTGCTCGGTATTGCTTAATTGCATCCTACGGCTCGTACAAAAGCACTTGTGGTTGTCTTCATAGGGTTTATATAACTGTTAGAAAAATTAAATAGTGTCTCAACGTCGGGGTCACCGTTAATTAAGTAGTAACAATCAACATTTTTGTCAAAGCATGAAGTTCCGATCAGAAGTTCAGGCTTTCAGCAAGATAGCAATAGGAACCGAAACTGTTAAAAAGCGAGGGCAGACGCTATGAAAGCGGTGGCCGCGCGTGCCACTGAGGTGGATCACGTGACCGATCGCTCACGGAGGCCGTCCGCTCGACGACCACTAGCGCGGAGCGCTCGGCATCTGCCTGGGGAAAGGGCTGGATCGCGCATCCCCGCTTGGTCGCTGCAGCTGCAGCGCGAAAGTGAAGCCACCTGTCGGCCATCTCGCATGTCGACAAATCGCGTTTTGGGAGCGTTGCGGAGGCTGGCGCCAGCGTGCTAAAGACACGTTTTCTCCTCGTTCTTAGTCATTCGCCGAAGAAGCTCTTTAAAACCCTGTGTAAGCGGTGAGACTTGCCATTGAGAACACGTGGAAATTTTACGGAAGCGCAGTGCCGCAATAAAAATGCACAACTCATTGAAAGCAAGTTTCGCCGCCACGATGCAACGCGCAGGTCATGAGTGACCCACGCGTTGCATCATGGAACTTTTCCCTTTTCCCTTGTGACGTCACGTGTTACGTCATTATAGGAAATGTCCCATAATGCAATGCGCGGGTCACGAATGAGGCGGCGCGTTGAATTATAGGACGTTTCCCATAACGCAAGGAGCCGTTACGCCGACGGCGACGTTGGCGTCGCCGTAGCCGACCCGCGCGTTGCATCATGGGACGCTTCCCATAATGCAATCCGCGGGTCTCAGACGAGACGGCGCGTTGCATTATGGGACGTTTCGCATAACGCAACGCGCGGTTACACCGACGGCGACGTTGGCGTCGCCATCACCGACCGCGCGTTGCATTATGGGACGCTTCCCATAATGCAACGCGCGGACCCTCGTGACGTCACACGTGACGTGACTATGAGAAACGTCCCATAATGCAATGCGCGGGTCACGAGTGAAACCCGCGCTGCATTTTGGGACGTTTCCCATAATGCAACGCGCGGTTACGCCGTCGGCGACTACGACGGCGATGCCGCTCAAGCCGGAAACGGGCGCCTGAGAGCTGTGCTCTAAAAAAGTAGTACTAGATGTAAACCAAATTAAATTTTCATTCCAATGCCATGCTTGGTCCTGTCCTATTTACCAACACTGAGAAAAATAAAAACTTTGTTAACTGGTTTAAGGATGACGCGGTGTTAATATTAGGCTAAGTATAATATTAGGTGTCATTTCTTAGTATATTGAAGACATGTCCCACCTAACGGTCATTTGTAACCATCATATAGTTTCTATATCAGCGAAAAAGCTATGTCGGTTACTTATCAAAACTTGCATGTCTGGAATGCCAGTGAAAGCAGCGAGAAAACGATGTCGGCCAGTCACCGGGAACTCCGTGGCTGAACTGGCCAGTGATTACAGAAATAAAACGATGTCGTCCAGTCATCATAAACTCAATTGCTAGACTGGCCGGTGGCTACAGCAAGAAAACGATGTCGGTCAGTCACCGGAAACTCCAGGGTTAGACTGGCCAGTGACTGCAGCAAGACAACGTAATCGGCCAGTCACCGGAAACTTCATGGCTAGACTGGCCGGTGACTACAGCAAGAAAACGATGTCGGCCGGTATCGGGAACTTTCCAACTGGTACTGGCCAGTTTAGACAACGAGTCACAGATATCGTACGGGGCCGGTTTCTTACCGGCGTCCGTGGTCGGGATCCGCCATGCAGCTCCCGGTACTGGCCGACGTAATCCCAGTATTGGCCGACATGGTGTGCTACCTGGGTTGTAAAAGTTCGCATCAGATATAAAAGGTTGATGTAGTATTGTTCCCTGACAAAATGCCCGTTTAGGAAAAGGGAAGAGAATTTTATATAATGGATGGGTACTTGTGTGTACGAAATAACTTAGCAATTAATAACTTTAAGGCATCGGTTTAGTTATAAACATGGTGGGCATCATCGAAAACTAGCAAATGTTCCCATATTATAAGGATATAAGGCACGCGCAGCATTCTACGGCGATGTGAAAAAACTGGTTTTGGGCGTGCTCTGAAAGCGTGTGGGTGGGTGGGAAGTTTTAAGAGGCGGCATAAGGACACAGCAATATAAAACTAAGCTAAGGGCAGCGCAACGTTCTACGCCCAGCGATAGAATTGCACCGCAGTACTGCCGTAGTCGGTTCTAGAAAATTTCTGTTTGGAGCCGACGTCGTGCTCAATAGGTCAATTTAAGTGAAGTTTAGTTGTTATTTTCCTTTTCAGGTGATGTGTTACTCAATATATGCCATCAAAAGTTAGTTAAAAACACTGCAGACAAAAAAATATATTAAAATATTTTTTTATTTTATTTGCGACGTGCTTGTTTGTTACATTTAGAGAAATCAGCTCAGTTTCTGCATTATTAACGCAACCACGATAATGGCTGAAAAATCTGTTTTTCATTTAGGCGTGTAATTTATTTAGTTATGCTTTTTTTCGATACATTTCTCGCTATTTTTTATAATGTATGGTTTGTTAGTAAACAATTTGTGAATATGCCTCACAATCATGTATACTTTAAGGGTTTCGTGGCTTTTGGAAGTAAATAATAATAAAATATAGAATATATATATATAATTGTAATTTTTAATATTTTATGTTGAAGTCTTAAACCTTTCATAAAATAACTACACAAGGTTATTACTACTGCCGGGTTAGGTGTGAAATTTGCGGCTGTACAAATTACTGTAGAAAATCCGTGGCATTTTCTGCACCTCGAACTTCTAAATTTTATTTCTCCGAAAGAACATTAGCTACAACGTTGAACTATAGCTGAATTCCCAAGAACATGGCTTTCATATATATGTTTTGTATAAATAGTAAAATATATGCTAGAATCATTTTTGAAGGATATGACGTGGGCACAGCCAAAAAGACATGCTTGCACAGTTCGTCCAAAATGACGACTTTGTATGTTGCGACTTCCTACCTTCATGTGGGTTTACCACAGTAAACAATAATGGTAGCCCGTCTGCCCTTTTGTCTGGTAATACTTCCGCACACGATTCATAGACAATTCGCGTAGTTGTTGGAAGACAATTCCTTCAAGTAAAACCAAACTCATAAAAAACTGACCCCGCACATATAAAAAAAAATGATGGCGACAGTTTTTATTTGGGCTTTATACCAGACAACCGACCTCCTGTCGATCACAGTCAGCATCTATCATCAGAAGGAATGATATTTAAAGGGCACACAAGCTTTACCAGCGACGTGAATATTTGCCGCACTATTTTTCATTACTCTACCTGTGTATCCTGCAGAAAAAAAAAAGTAATGAAGACATTTTTGTGGCATTTTTGCTAACGTTGCAGAAGCCCTCTTGCCGCATTTTTTTTTTCTTGCTCCAGAGCCCCCGAAAATAGAAATCGCGAAACAAAAAGTACACAGCAGACCGAAAAGTCCCCACGCAAATCCGGAGGCGCGAGAGATGTTTTCCGTGCAATGGGTCGCGCGTGAGATCAAGCAGAAACAGGATTCCGCGATACTTCACTTTCCGTCCTTTCTTCCTTTTCGGAAATATGTTCTCGTTTATTTATATGCTTTAAAACGATCGACTAAACACGACAAAAACCTAAAGGCGAGGAAATATTGTAAGAAACTACATGTGAAGATTGACGCCCCACAAAAGAAAAAGAAAAAGGGGGGGGGGGGACGAACTAAAGGACAGGACGTGCAGAGACGCCTTAGCCAGTTCGAAAAACAACACTTGATATCCTAGGGTCGCGGACTTCTGATTCCTTATCGAGGATCAGCTGTGTGTCATTTCGTTTTTTTAGCTATCACTGTGTCCTAATGTCTGGATCGCTGCCTCTGATCGGAAATAAAAAATTGACCGGTAGTTTGAGATATTGACCGCGGTCTTTAAGACAGGCTTAGGACTTTTGGGAACCGGAGATAGCTTAGAGACTGCCTTAAGGCTGCGTTGGAAGTTATTACGAAAGACAAAAACAAATTGTATTGAAGCAATAGTTATATATGTATACTTTTCTATTAATTCAAAGTTTATGGTGGCTGATGACCAAAGGCCGGATGGTCACTTTTGTTTTTGTCCTTGAGACATTCTGGTTGCGGCTCGACTAGGCTTTGAAATCGCATTTTTTAACTAGCAAATGTTTGCACGTACTTATTTCAATTTTCGCAGGAGTCTAATACAAATGTTCAGTTCTGCGCGTGTCGACCCTCAAATGGTGGCCAAATGAATGAAATCCGGGTTACGTTTAGGTGCAACGTCTTCGTCGCCGCTTAACGCGCATATTTCATGAAGTGCTTCCTAAAACAACAAGTTGACGTAGCACATAAGCACATTTTAAAATTTTCAAAGTTTTGATGAAGCACAGTAAACAACATGCTGACATTAAGCAAAAAAGGTTTGTTCGCAGCTTCGAGTTAATGGGGGTTAGCCTTGTAGAGCTTTAAACGCAGTTTTTAAGGTGACAGGCTTGTGGCGTGGCGTCTTAAATGTGGCGCGCCGCCTCAAATGCGAGCGCCAGTGAAGTCATTCGCGGAATTTTATTTTTGTATCTCATTCCCTGTCTTTTCCAGACTGCTCACCACTAATACGAGGAGTGGGTCAAAAGAATTGCGCAGTCGTTTGGGCGGTGTTGCATAAGAAAGAATCTTTCGAGTTTGGAGTGGGATTGGAAAGCACGAAAGGCGATTGAGATTTCCTCGTGACACTCCCTAATAAATGAGATTGGGGACCACTAAAAAGGAGGATCCTCTATTCCAGTTCGACATTTGTTCTCGAACTACGTGTAAGCATATGTCCGCTCGACGTCAGTGATTCAATGCATAATGATGATGGGTCATGTTCGGTTGCGTCACGTAATTGGTCTAACCCGGCGCATTTTTCCTCATCCTTAAATTTATGAGCTACGTTCTTCTAGAGCGAAACATTTTTATAGCTTGGTGTTCTGTACACTTGGCGGTTTCTATTTTTATCTTTGTGTAAGATATATTATCATCGTAAAATTTTCCTACATGCCTTGCTCATCAGTGGAAGAAAGGGCAGTTTAATGTAACACTCTTTTTGTTAGTCTGTTTTTTGGGTACAATTTCGGCTTCAGATGTAATCCACACTGCCAGACGATGAAAAATCTAGATTTTACGTGCAATTTTGATTAGGGTCAGCAATGAAACCAATGAATTCTAAATCAAAGGTGTAAATAAATATTGCAGTGTCCATTTTCGTAGCCGACTTTTTTAAACTACTAAGTCTGCATAAAATAACAATGCACCACTTTCGAGTTTTTGTATATTAAGTTTATTGTATCCAAAAAGCGTTGCTGTGCTGGTGCTATCTGATATTTAAAAAACGATATTTCGTTAATTGATTAACAGAATGTTTTGAAACTGACGCTATCTTTCGCCATCAGGGGTTTTCGTATTCGCTTGTCAAAGACATTTGCTTATAATTATTTAAGTTCGGAGAGTATCGACTAGAGGTTGATTATATGTACATGTGATCGAATTTACAGCATATTCAAATATTCACCGTAGTCTCTTTGGATATGTGCCCTGCAACAAAATAAAACAGAAAGATCGTGTCAGGTCGGACCTATTTGTCGCGACCACAAACTTTAGTTGTGCTGTTGCGTCCAATAATCTTCGTGGCTAGCATGTCAGTACCTTCGGTAGACGCACAAGTTAAGACATAGAAGTGCTCATATTCTGGAATATAGCACAATCTTCGAGCTTCAATATTTACACATTCTTAAATGTAGTCTCTTGATTTCGGGCATTGCAATTTTAAAGTAAAGAAATGTGGCTCAGAGTCTCGCAGCATTATACGCGTTTATTAGAGCATATGCTTGTTTTATTATGTTTTAGATCTCACTGTGCACCCAAGTGGCGTCCTGAACACGCACTGTGTCCGGAAACCTGGCCATCACGTTGCGCATGCGCGTGGTTCCAGGGACGCCGTGAACACCGCTGACATCGTGGTTCAACCTCGGCGTGTGACCCAAGGCCGCCCTCCACACCGGCGCGTTGGAAGAAAGAACGGACCTCAAAGCGCACCAATAAAGTCACCAGGAGGACGTCCGTGGTGCTTCGCTGTTGCTCGATTGTGAGTAGGAATGATTACTTGGTGTAAGCGACACCCGTTGACAGCTGCAATGATGGGCAAGTTGTGAACTTTTTGGAACCTGGAAATACGTCCTGTGACATACAAGGTGACCCATTCCATGCTAATGTTTAGGAGTTCTGGTGCTGGTCTCTCCCGCAAGATCGGGTCGCCAAGCTCAGGCTTCTCACAAGTTAGATGACGATGGAAAACAAAACTTTCCCGATCAATCAGTTCCCAGTATTGGACCATCATCTTGGGGCCGGATGCCCTATTTCAACCTGACGAATCAAGTGTAATACATTTTACAAGGTGTATTGGGTATTTTCATTATGAGCATTGATACTTTGTTACTACTTAGTTACCACTTGCTCCCTTGAAATTTTTTATTACAGGTATTCCTTGGTTTTCCTGTTTCCTTTAAAGTACAGTGTTCGTATAGACTTTACAATGAATTGTGTAAATCGACAACCTACTTCTACTATATTTTGGGAGGTAAACAATTATGTGGTGGACACGTTTGCCAAGATAAGATATAATTGTTTTTGTTTTCGCTGACAGCACTTAGTGGGCAATATTTTGGTAAGTTGAATACAAAAATAACACAAAACATTACGTTACCAAGCACGACATTCCTGCGGTAAGACTTTTATTAAATGGCACACCTTTTGTACCCACTAATTGAGTTGATAAAAATTGCAATGAGGGGCTGCTTCACTCCAAAAACTAGTCAAAAACTTCCACAGCCTGAGCTCCCTCTTTATGTCTGAAGCCTTTAGTAAAAGGCTGATGAAATAGCAGAGTCCTACTAGCGTTCTCTGCAAACAAATTATTAGAAGTTACATTCATGTTTGGTCAACGGCCCCAAAACGTTTATGTTTATTAAAACAAATGAAACTTTCAAAGAACTGTTAGAAAGACTTACCCACTCGCGCATATATGTTGCCTTTTAGAAAACATTTTCTGTGCAGCACTTTTTTGAAGCTTTCACCCTTTGACGTTGCACGTGTTTTCAGCACTGGTTTCTATTAAAGAAAGAGTTTTGTTGCACGTTCTTAAAATCTTCAAAAACACGTTGACAGTAACGTAAGTCACAAGGTCGTTTTCCTTTCATTTAAGTAAAATTGATTTTGAGTTGTCTGAAACTTAAATATGTTTTGAAAACATCTGCAAGCAGGGAATATAAATCATGACTTTTTGCGTAGTGCTGGTTTATTTCTAATACATATTTGCTTGATTACAGTTGAGTTTGCTACTCGATAAGAAATCAATCCAAAATAGATTCATGAATAAAATTTATTAAAAACGCAATGAACTTTGTTAAGACTAGCTTGTAGTGTTTATTCAGAGCTCATGAAGAGGTTTTGTCAATGCCACTCCTAAGCGGGGATTGCTTGGTCATAACTTGAGAATACAAACCAAGACAGATTACTGAAGTAAATGCCGCGACCGAAAATAACACGTTGCGCTTAGGGAGAAAACATACATCCGATTGAGTCCTATCTGCCAGTGTGAACTCTTTTGTGTTTCTGTGTAGTTCGTTGGCATAGTGTACGAAGTTATTTTTATAAAAAAAGTACTGTTTTGCTTGTTGAAATTGTTGCGACGGCGGATGATACTGAAGAGCCTGTCGAAATGATTTTTGTTCTGTGGTCATTCATTGATAATTTTACGACAAACATCAGGTTGACTTTCATCTCTAAAACCACTGTATTTATTCAATAACATGTTTCGAAATGCCAATGCATAGCCCACGTTTTATTTCTTTAGTGAGGATATTAGAGCTGTAGGGTGTGTTTATAACTCATCCGGACTCCCAAACATCCGGAATATTCCCCTTCATAAAACTGTTCCACGAAGTATTCGCATTGTGCAGTAGTAAATTTTGAACTGCGGAAACATGTGTTCCAATTTAAAAAAAAATGTATCATACTGAGCAGTCAGCATAAAATTGTAAATATATATGAACGAGAAACTTTATGGTTGACGATTTGTAAACAAAAAGAAAGATTGCTTATTCCAGCGTCCGCGTTGAATTTAATATTGCTTGTTCGACTTTAATATTAACTTTAAAATATGGTGCGATTCAGTCATACACAATTGTGTTATTATTCAAACTTTAGTTTCTAAAATGCATGTTCGAAAGTGTCAGAGCACATTATTTCAAACATTCTATTAAAAATACATGCATACATATAAGAAAGTTTCCCTTGCTCTAATAAGCTATATAGAGGCTGGCTTTGAGTGAGGTTAATTTAAATGTCTAGTAAGATTCGATTGATTGTTGAATCAGATAATAGAGGGAGCAATCGCAACATCAGAAGGGCAATTAGTGAAAGTAATAGGATGATCCCTTGGGATATAATTAAGTGAAGCGCGAAATGGTTGGAGGTATCTGACTGTGGCCCGATGCGCAACCAGATATTCACTTAGCTGGTATTAACGTGTCGTTCCACATGTTGCAGTGTTGGTGTAAGATGGTTTTAAAACTCCAGTAGGCATTTATCGAATACTACACATTTATGTGGCAAAAATGTGAAATATTTGCCGCTAAATTATTGATTGATGTGGATCATTTTTATTTAATAACATGTTCTTGAAAAAAGTGTATTAAAGTGGCACTCTGTCTTCCACGGTAAATGTGTAGCTAGGTTTTAACACTGCATTTTATGTAGCATTCCTGGGAACGGCCTTGCAACAGCAAGATCAGGTTAATCACCATGTAGGTATAAGAACAGTTCTTATAATCTTTGCACGTTTTATAAGCATAAACTATCAATGCAGTGCTAGTCATGATAACGTAATATTTTATTTAGATTATTTAGTTCGCTAACCACGTGTTTTAATCACGCGAGAATGATGGAAGATTGGATGCTAGTCTATTTGTGGTCTAGAGCCATGTCGTCAAGTATAGCCAGAAACGCATCAAACAATCACCTACTAATCATTTCTTAAAGCATTGCGACGGACTTGGTTGCATGCCAGAAAAGCTGGCGTGACGTGAAAATCCTGATTGGTCGATAGGCCTGACGTCACAGCGTGTCCTGCGCGGAATTTCAACAACCCACAGCGCTCTCGTGAAACTTCAGGCGTGGAATAAAATTGATCAAAACATAACATCTTATGCGAATCAAAGGGCGCCGCATGTCTTAAATGATTTCACTTTATAAAATTAATTTGCTTAGAAAAACAGTTAAAGAATCTCAGTTGCAGGGGGAATCGAACCCACAACGATTCGTTGAGAACGAGACACGTTACCGACTAGACAACGCAAAACATTTTCCTTTTTTGATTTATTGCCTGCTTGTCGCTGGCGCACACATAGTTATCGAGGTAGACTAAAATGGTATAAGCATCAGCATTCCTGGCTGATGTCAGAGCTAAAAGTGTTGGAAGAAAATAAAGTCCTCCAGAAGTCCTCCACTCAGGTTGAGGCTGCTTCGTCCTGTTCAGCTCTTGAAGGAACACATATGGTCTACAAAATACTTATACACCGGCCTCAGATCGATATCAGCTTGACATTCCTCCAAACGGCATTGTCATATACTGTGAAGTCCCATGAACATGAACATGCTGTAAGGTACAGTACCTTCTTTTATAGACAAGATCCGAATGCTGTGGAACGTTAAAGAGCTATCTTCTTTCCATTAACTTTTGAAAGACGTCCCCCGTTCCCCCCCCCCCCCAAAAAAAAAAAAAAGAAAATACACACTGCGTCCAAGCAGTTTAGGAGCATATGTTCAATTTTACTATAAGGAAAGAGGGACATTGAAGACACCGAACGTTAGAAAAACGCGCCCTGCCGTTCATGTTTTGTCAGTGACAATACCAGGACATTGAAATAATAGAAACATCTTGTCCACGTCACTGTCACACACGCGTTAATAAAATGGTTCGATCGGTATTGTGCTGATTGACAGCTTTCCCTCGCCAATACGCAAAGTGTTTCTCTCTCTCGAAAATATTCGAAATATTTTGTCGTGGCCGTTGTTCTTTTGTCCTACGAGACTGTCTATATATATGTACAAAAAAATAACCCGCGAATGTGTAGTAACCATTCCAAAAAACCAAAGAGGCATGAAAGCAAAAATAAAAGAGCGAGACGACCGGACTGCGAGATTAAAATTTATTTTTGAGGTTCGAGCCGTCCTAACGACATCAGTGGTGGAAACCACATTCGAAGAAGTATCTTTATTTTCGAAGACTTCCGGTAATGACGAGGTACTTGGTCCATTGGAGGCCGTAAAAGAAAGAAAGAGCGATGCATAATTTAGAAGGCTGGAGAATGCGTTTCAATTAGCTTGATATACCGCGAGGGCTTCGGCGTCTCAAGCCTAGCCGTTCTTTTTTTTTTTTTTTGTAATATTGTACGTTTATATCTCGTGTCTTTTGCACTTCATCAGTTACGTCTACCTAATGGGAAACTTTGATGTCTTTTGAATTTCAAGGCTATTCTGGTGAGGAAAGTGCATAAATACAATGATTTTTTTTGTATTTTCACCTTCTAATAAAGTTGAGAAAAAATAACTTTATTCCAGAGCGGAATAAGGTATGTCTCAAAAGTAACATACACTAGTGGTATTACAAAGATGTCTGGAGAAATAAGTTTTGCGGGTATTTATTTCGGTATTAATTCTTCTTGTCCTTTTCTCACGGCAGTTCATGTGGCTTCCTGCGAAGTAATTTTTTATGCTTACGAAACGGCTTATTTCGAAGCATGATTTCAGGAGCTAAATTATAATGCAATCGCATTAAATAAAAATTTACGAAAACACATTAGCAAACGATTACCATTTTTGAAAAAAAGAAGAAAAAAAGAAGGTAAGATGGGAAAACCTTTGTGCTAAAAATATTTGCGCTATAATAAAAACAAAATTTGGGGGCGTCAACTCCACCTATTAAAATTTCACATATCTCCAAAGGATATCACAAAGCACATTTTAGTAGAACTAGAACAGAACTCTTATATGTGTTTATATTCTGCATACAGCTTTATGCCGCCCAGTTCAAACATGATGCTGAAAAGGTTAAATTGAAAACCTTCAAAATAAACAAACATTTAAGTCCAACTTGCAGGTGTTGGCACACATAAATACTTTAGGCAACCACCTCTGAAGATTTGACATCGTCGGCATGCCCTCATTTTAATAGCAATAAATTCTGTGGAATGTGGCACTGTTTGTTTGTGTGCGTTTTTCAGTAACACAGATGTTAAATGAAAAATGTACTGCGTACGTTCGACTCAATTGGTTACAATAATCAAAATGTGAAAATTTGCCCGAAACATTGGCGGCTTCCGGACTTTTATGTTACTACCAGGATCACAGCTCTACAAACTGCGTGAACGAAATCACCATGCTTTACTCGCAACAGCCATGCTGTAACATATTGCACTGAGCAAAGCCATACACGTGGGTTGTGCGCTTACTTATATAAAAACAAGAACGGGCACAAAAACTATATCTTGTGCATCTGGCGACAAACCTGAATAAAAGAAGCGCATGTTGCCAGCCTTTCCAGGCTAGCCATTGATCCCCGGTTCACCCGGAAGTTAATGCAATTGGTCAGGATGTTCATTAATAATCTGCGAGACAGCTGCGCGAATGCTTCCGCACTAGCAGCGAGAAAACCCGAGTCGTTAGCACCTATCGGCCGCTACTTATGCATCTTTGCTAATGGGTCTTAGAGATCCAAAGGTCGGCTAATCATGACCTGAAGTAGAGCGCAGCTACAGGTTTTACTTAAGCTAGTTCGTACATACTTGAATAGGGTTAGCTGAACTATTACAAATTAGAAAAAACACGTCAGAGGAAAGACATACACACCGCTGACTATCAACTTGCTGCCTTTAATAATTCGTCTTCCTTTTTCCTTTCGCTACAGCTAGTGATAAAGCCATCCCTCATGGCCGCGCACTGCATCCATTAGGGTGCAGCGCGTGGACATGGGGATGCCTTTTATCACTAGCTGAAGTGAAAAGAAAAAGGAAGACGAATTATTAAAGGAAGCAAGTTGATAGTCAGCAGTGTGTATGTATTTTTCTCTCACGGTTTTTTTCTAATTTGTAATAGTTCAGCTGACCCTATTCAAATGGAGTGCAGCATCACACTTACTTTCATGCTCAAAATTTTAACTCAAAACATTTCTTACTAAAAGCTTTTTGCCTATTGTCGCACACATATTACCTAACATTTATATCACAGGAATCATAAAGCAGACATATTATTGCTACAATAATCCTAATACGATTTTATCGTGACATTAATGTGTGCAGCATGTTGCAAGAATAAGGATTTAAAATGCACTATAAAAACGGATGTTTTTACAAATTGTATGACGGACGAACGTGAATCGCGCTGAAAGTCGCAGGGTTTTATTTTACATTGGGCCTTCACCTGGCAGCGTTCCCCGTGTTAGTTGCTAAAAAGAAATAGATATGTTAGCTTGTACTAGCTTTATGCTTTCTACCCCTCCCTTTAGCTCGCTTGCTCTCTTACCACTATAAAGCCCGTCAGTCTTGTCGTCCTAGCTACGCTCTTTGCCAAGAGCTCATTTCGTTCACGTGCGCAATGATGTATGAGACAACTACTCCACAATTGTGAAGGCTTTCAGCTTGTCTGTTCATATACCGTTCGGAGCATTGTTCACACCTCGATGGCAACAACAAAAAATATAATATTATATAGCCATATCTTGATCGTTTCCTTGAAGCTCGCCGGTATCAATTGTCAGCCGGTTTGTTTCGCCTATTTCGTTTGTTTTAGTTCCTAGTTGCGCTGTCTAGTCGTGTCGACCCTACAATTCTCGGGATGGGGCCTTTCTTTATAGCAGAACGTTGGGCGTTTCCCTTATTTCAATATTAAAGACTACGACCCAAGCCTCCAATCTGCGAATTACGGCAAGGGGTTGCATTATGTGTTCTCTGGGCTGATGATGGACCACGACGTTGCCTTAAGGTTATCCGTCAATGAATGTATAGACACTAATTCTGCCAGACGTTTTGATCAGATGGGAAAGACTTTCATGCCTATAACACTTATCTAGTAAATTTAACTTTCTACTTTTGTTTTGGTCGGAGTGCCTTTTTTCAAGTGTGTACGAGCTTTCTGGGTGGCTGAGCTTTTAAGCTGGATAATACTTCAATTTCAGCTTGCCCGGTAGTGCTTTTGTTGGACGTGAAACATTACTTCACAGGTATGAAAAGATAAGCCCTCACCAACATGCTCCAATTGTGATGCCATCAATTTACCATCAATTTACCTAAAATAAACAGCTCAATAGGAAAAAAATGTTCACCTTAATTTGCCATGTGATATCAAAATGGTTTGTCGTCGGAGAAGCTGTAATTTGGAGTGAGTGCTCGATACAATTACTTGCGAGCTCAAGAATCTGGATTACTTTATTGTGTCGGATGAAGCTGTGCTGCCCACAACAATATAGAGGAGGTTACAGGCTTTGACATTCATGCCATCAATGCACTTACTCCTCTTAACTGCTCTGCGTCACGCATGAAATGCGCGTTACGTCTGCTACTATATTCCAAGGACCAGTGTTGCTTGGAAGTTATTAGTGTAATGTTTCAGAGTCCCACTTTCTACTCAGTATTTTTTTCATGTAGCGTTGCATACAGGTTGATTACATATATGTGTGCCGAAATTCACCGGTCATAAAAAAAAGTATAACGTAACCGACGAGGAGAAACATAACTAAACTCGAAAGCTAAAATAAATTTTAAGAAAAACGTATTGGTGTTTAGGTGCCGCAGATTGAACAAGTTAGGAAAACTCGATTGGCAAAAAATAAAATACTGGGTCAAGAAAAAAAATTAAAGGCGAGAAAACATTCCGTATCTGCATTTATTGCTCTCGCGTGTTCACCCGGAAACCACGGATATTAGAAATAACGTGCGGCGGATTTCCGCTTTATCGGTTCACAGGTGACGGCGTGAGCACGGTACCCAATCGGTGCTGCACCCGTTCAGAGTTGCCCCTGTTCCTGATTCTCTTTCGGCTTTCTTCGGTCTCGTCCTATTGGGTGCAACGGTGTCGAGTTCGCGTTGTACTCTGGCGTCAGGAGGCTATGTCGTAGCAATGGCGAGGTCGTTGGAGCCGAGATCGCATTTGCCCAACTGCGAGGCCGGTGGCGCCGTCGACGTGCATGAGGCCTTTCTGACAAACTTGAGCAATTTGTCCGGGCACGGGGACAGGCCTGCCGCTTTGCTGTTTTCTCGTCAACTTTCTCACTTGCGCAGCGCTTTTTTGTTTGTTTGTTTGTCTGGGTTTAGTTTTTTTTTAGATTAATGTGCCTACATATTTTCTTCATATTTTATTCTTCCTTTGATTCTCCAATGTATGGTCATATTTGAAACATCGAAAATGCGGCGAAGCTCTAGACGCATTTTATCCGCAATAGCGTATTGTACAATCACGGACTATTTGAGCTGCAAAATTCCTTCCTACTTTCTTGTTTCTGCCGATTTCTAAAAAAAAAAAAAAAAAGGTTTTGGTTCAGATTGTTCAATGTAACGCGAAGTTTTGGTTCTATTATTTGAGCTATGTTAGATATTGAGAGCTTATGGAAAGTTGTGGGGACTGCAGACGCCTAAACAAAATCAAATTAGATGTTCCAGCTCATATCTGTTCGCCGGGTGCCACTTCAAACGAGTTATCAAAAATAAAATGAGGGTGACAAAACGCGCTCTGTGACACTGACATTTTCTAACTCCCCGACATGCGTCGCACGTTCGGTGTACGAAAAACAAGTGTATATTCAGTGGAGACACTCAGTTTCTGTGGTAACATAGACTACTTCGTTTGCTTAAACGCCGCACCAGCAAGACGCTATATCTATCAAGGTACAGTAATGACACGCGAAACAGTTTGGAAAAACAAACTGTACGAGGCACACTATTGCGACACGTAAATAACTGATAGTGTTGCGCCAAATTAACTGTAGAGCACGTTAGTAAAGTCGACATGACACATAAAGAATAAAACAAACTCGGGACAAGGGACCATGAACATCCTGGGGATTGTCAGATTTATCGCCGATCCCCGAAATGCTTTGCACGAAGTAACACCGAGATTAGTTAACTCTCTAAATCAACCGGTCTGCCTAATAATTAATCGTAACGGAATACTTTTCGGGTCTCCGCTTATGTCCGAAGGATATTTTTTGTCTTTGTTTTACATGGAATTTCAGCAGTTCCTTGCGCAACCACTGCGCATGACGGGCGGTCTGTAATAGGCTTATAGCCCACTCATTTTTTTTACAGGCAGAAAAAGAGGCAACTAAATAAGTGTAACTAAAAGGAATTATTACACGCCTTATTATTAGGCAGAATACCCCCTTGGGTTTCCTAGGCGGCGCTGCAATTGTACTCCCTAACGTCCTTGTGAAATGAGGCAAGCTAGTTTTGCCTTCTCACTCGTGAGCTTGCTTTGAAACACAGTTTTGAGGATAGTTTCTGGCTTTATTGTTATTTTTGAAGAAGTGTAATGCCTCGCTACAATTTAACCACTCTGAAATGTGAGCTGGCTGCAGGAGCTTTGAAGCATCTTCAGATTACCGTGCTTGTCGGAAGTTTGGGTCGGATTCCGTACTCGAATATTTTTAACTCTCTTTGGTGGAGTTAAGAATAAGGAAGTGTATTTTTTTATATTTTCCTGCACTGAGAGCTTATTCAGAAAAGTTAAGTTTTTTCAGACCTGACCGCTTGGACAATAAGCTTAGGTGTATTTTTGAATTTTCGTTATTTAGAGCGTAAACACACATAGACGAAAACTGCGGCATTAGGCAATACTTATTATTTTTATTTTTTACTTAGGTGTTCTCTTTTACTTAACTTTTACCATAATTTAGCCTCGTTAAAAATATCAAATCACTTATACTGACGTCAACAAATTAAAAGGTAAGAGACGTATTTATAGCTAATAATAAATCACGCATAATGTTTCTTTCGCGAGGTGGACACACTAGTAAGTGTAGCCGCAAAAATATTAATCCTGTAGGGTGTATTTTAATTGCTAAACTCCTAGGAATTCATTTATAAACATACATCTGATAGGATTAAATCACTTTTGGCTATCACCGTATACCGTTCATAGCTGAATCTATGAAGGATGCTTTGAAGTAGCTTCTAGTTTGTCAGTTGGTAGTTTAACGTTATGGGCAGTTAAGACGTGGTTAATTGACTGTAGCCTGTTGTTAAAGCAGCACAATCGTAGTTTGACCTAGACACCTGTCTCTGATAAGCGTTGCAACACGACCTCTATGTTGTTCAAGTGTTCTTGATTGGTACGTCTCATTATCATAACGTCATCAATGTAAAAAGTCCCACCCTTGAAATGTTTCTGGCAAGTTGTTAATAATCTCTGAAATATCGCCGGTGAGGATTCCCGATGCCGAACGCAAGAGGATTTACGACGTAGGGTATTTTGTTGGTGCTGAGAGCTAGGTAATCCTCAAATGACTTGTTCATGTTAACTTGCTCGTACGCACGGCTAAAATGTACCTGCGAAAACTTCTTTCCTCCAATCCGCTCCACAAACAAGTCGTCGAATCTGGGAAGCTGACAACGCTCAGTGTCTTTAATGGCTCAGTGTCTAGCATGATATTTAGCTTGGCTTCTTAGTTCCCGCAGAGCTTAACAGATCTGACACACTTGTTATCTGTCACAATAGACATTAAACACTTGCAGCAGGCAACAGAAGAGTAATACCTAACTATTCAAACACCAAAAGTTTGCACTCTACTGCAGCTCGTTGCGCGAACGGTAAACGGTTCTCATTTTCAAAAGCCGAAGATCTTAAACATCTTGAAACAAAATTGGGGTTTGCTCACCTTTTATTTTGCAGACCTCGTTGCTGAAGAGATGCCTGTATTTTTAGGGAAGTCACTTTCTCCTCTTGGCTTTTTGAAGTTCGGCAAAAGCGCTTGATGGCGTGCTGACTAAGTCGAGCTGAATCTGCTGAAGCGATCTCGTCCCAAAAGTGATTATCTTTCCTGTGGCACACCGTACAGTCGCAACAGCTTCTGTGTTCCATTGTACATTACCGTTACGTGAAGTAGCCCCGTAGGCTTGATAACTTATCCAGTGTCAACCGACGTGACGTGTCTTCCTAGCACAGGTTAGAAAAAAAGCTTGTAGAGGCTTCGTGAAATTATTGACACTGAAGCTCTAGTGTCCAGTTCCATCTGTTGCGGTGCACCGTTAGCTTGAAAGGTTACAATCATAAACGTATTTTTGTGAAGACATTCTCGCGCCGTTGGGTGAAATGTCGTCCTGAGCTGCCAAGCACCTCTCTGTGGACATTTTCTGGGAATCTTGTCATTGCTTTGCACACCCTCTCGACATGTTTCCTACGTTGTGTACTTGCAAAAGTGCCAACGTGGAAGCGAAAAGCCCGATCGTTACGGTATTGTTTGGAGGTTGGTTGACACTGTTTATCTCGCTTAGATACATAAAAAAAGCTGAGATTGGAAATGTAACTAAAACATAAGAAGGAGAGATAAAGAACAGGACAAGTTTGCAGGCACGCGTAAACCGACTCACCATGCGTTTTTATTACAGTGGCACAAAACGTTATACCCTCTAAACATTCTTACAAATTTTAAAGTTAGGTAATACGAATACAAACAAACACTGGCCTAACACAATTTAAATAAACGATAAATTGTTTTAATTTCGAAATAAAATTACGATATTTAAAGAAACAATTTATTTTTACTTTTTTACGTTTAGTAGGCACAAGGAGTAATATGACTGAATCAAAACGAGTGAGTTGAGTCATTCGACTAGAACGAAAACATTTAGGGAAATCTGAAGATTTAATAAAGAGTGTTAAGGTGGTTCGGATGACTCGAAAAAAAGTAAAGCACCCATCGAAACTTGACAAAAAAAACATTCTTGAGAAGTAGATGTTCATTTTCTTTTTTTAGAGCGCAGCTCTCAGGCCCCTGTTTCCGGTTTGAGTGGCGACGCCGTCGCCGTCGGCGTAACCGCACGTTGCATTACGGGACGTTTCTCATAATGACGTCACACGTGACGTCACATGTGACGTTCAACGAAAAATTTTTCCGCTAAATCTGGCGGGAATTTTTTCCGCTAAATTTCCGCGTTTGTTTTAAAACGAGAGGAGTTTGATTGTGCAGCAGCCGGACGATAGAGGCCAACCGGAGCAAGGGATCATGTAGAAATTTTCGATAACAGACGGTGTATTTTAGTTAAAGGCAGCACGGCTTTCTACAGTGTAGCGCATGGCTTTGATAGTTTTAGTATTAAAGCACATTAAACAAACGCGAAAGCAATAAGAAACTTTTTTTTTGTCGGGCTCTTTTGGCCATGTATTAACAGCTACCGCCATCTCTGGTCCGTTGCTCCATCGAAAAGACTTTCATCTGCAAACTTCCGCCGTAGGTAGCCAATTCACGCTCTGAATTGTTTACATTTTACTCATGCAAGCTCATTCTTTATTACTTTGATGCACAAAACGCACTAACTTCTAGGACCTCTCCACAAGTTTCTAGCGAGATGCGTTAAGAAATAAATTTATGCGGTTTCACTCACGTAGTAGAACACAGAGAGAGCAGTAGAATATATACCCATGCTGACCGTGGAACTGATGGTTGCTTAAGGCTCTAATACAAATGTGGATTTTTTATGAAGGGATTTTTTATGAAAACATTTATGATTTTTTTATGATTTTTATTTACCTGTTTCTGCTCCTCTATTTTTTTGTCCTTTTCACCCCTCTCCGCTCCACGCCCTTTTTCTAACTACCTGCTTTTGCTTCTCTCGTTCCTGTCTGCTAAGTCCGTAGCTCATTTAGCACCGCGCTCGTCATCCGCGCTGGTGACCGGGGCTAAATCCCGGCTCCCGTTGCCGTTATCGTTCAAGATTGTTTAGCGGTTACGGAATGACCAACCTTCACATTTCATGCTAACGCATTTCTTGACGTTAATGGCCCTATTAATGGACTGCTTTAAAGCAGATGGCGTTATTGCCGTTTCTCTCTGTTGAATGTGTGGAATGAGTGTTGTGATGGAACGCCTTTTCTTGCCAAGCTTTCCATGACCAGATATGCCAACACGACTTTCTCGATGATATTTTTTAGCATGCTAGTTGAGCATCAACTTGCTAAAAAGCAGTGTAAAAATTCCTCTCTACTCCGTAATTTGCCTATTCCCCTTGCATAATCCAGACTGTGCACCTCGATCACGACATGTTCGGTAGGTAGCCTGCTTTCGGTTTATTACTTAAGACGTTTATAATAAGTGTCGATGTTCTTGTTTTTTGACACTTTCTGATTTCACTACACCCTAGCTTTGCGCCGTTTATTTTTGATCACTGGGCCCTCCACTGTGCAACTAAGAAGCTACTAGTGCACGCCAAGGGCCGTCTGCGACTCTCTACACGGAACAAAATTACCTCCAGAGTTTCTGTCACATAAGCTGTTTCCGATGGCAATGGTGTGTCGAAAAGAGTCTAAGGCCAGAAGAATAATTTAGTTATCACTGCCAACGCTTCCCTTTTTTGTGTCCTGCTCGTGTTTTCATTTATATATAAAAACAGTGACTGAACAGTCCACTGCGTTAGTTCTTCTCTGCGTGGCGCACTCGTGGGGGGGGGGGGGGCGCCTTATTCAAGTAACTAATATGAAGCTGTGCTTTGCTGCGTAGGTTTCTCTAGTCCTTACCAAGCGTCTTGTACGCAACGCGACCATGAATCACGAGAAACCAAAAATTCCACTATATGTAGGCACCTGATATAGTAATTCGAAGCTTTGCACACAGTGTTTTTTACACTGCTCTCTATTATCGACCATTTTGAGCCGAGCTGGCCAGGTATTTGAACGCGCTCCGTCATCGTAACGGAAAACTCCATTTTTGGCTTACGTGCTTGTAGAGTTATCATTATAAAAACCAAACACGGATATATTTGTATATATTGCGCAATTCATAAATTATCCAGGTATATATGCCTGCAATTGTACACGAACTCTACTCCGAAAGAAGCGCGCATTGCATTCTTGATAATCATAATTTACTCTATATCTTTCTGTTGTTATTATTGCTTAAATATGACATATCATCTGCAAAATTTCTTGCTTTTGGTCTCGTCTTAAAGAAAGTAAATTATTAGTTTTCTTGGCATTCTAATTGAAAAGTCTGGATCAAGGACAATTTTAATGTAAACATAAAAACAAGGAAACAAAATAAATCAAAAGTCAGAAAGAAAGGGGAAAAGATAGAGAGATCAGGCTAGTAAGCGAGGCTGAGACCATTTCAGGCAGTTAGTGGAAAAATCATGGGAAGGAAGCCGGAGCTAATTTGGCCTCGGCCCAAAACCCAAGACTGCGAACTTTGAATTGACGATCTCCGTACCGCCATCCGAAATCGAAGAAGTAAGAAAGTATTCTCGTTTTATTTTAATTAGCTTGGAGTGAAGAGAGTTGGATAGTGGTAATTACCCAGGAATGCTTTCCAGCTCGGTTTGAGGTGGCGGCTGTCTATTTTCAATGTCAGCACCAGGGGCGGATCCAGAACTCCGTTTTGGGGGGGCGGGAAAATGTTTAAGGATACTATGCTCCCATTCTTTACTTGTGCACCGGCGGGTCCACCCATGTCAAATTGCCCTTCGAGAAGAGGGGAAGGGGGGTCGACTTCGTTTGGGGGGGGGGGCGGCTGCCCCCGTCGTCCCCCCCCCTTGGATCCGCCACTGCAGCACTCAACAAGAGGGACAAGAATCGATACGTGGAGTCCAGCGCTTAGCGAATCGAAATCAGTGTAGCACCGCACGCCAAGCTCAAAGGATGAAAAACAACCCATGGTTAGCTTTTTTGGTCCCAAGTATGCGTGATCTAAACGCGGTTCGCTTTTTGGCGTAATTGTGTCTATTCACAGTGTTATTTGTTATTAAAATAAATTGTTAACAAAGGCTATTTCGTAGAGATTACGCATCCGCCAGTAGCGGCCATATTTTCACAGTCGTTATGCGAAAAATAGTTGGCTGTTAAAATAAATTGTACACAATAATATTGGCCCGGCTGGCACGTCCCAGATTAAGATATGTAACCAAGGATATATACTATTATTGTTGAAATATATACAAAAAATTGGGCTTCTCTCTGCTTGCGAAGAAAACAAACGCAGAATCCCATAAAATTTGAAACTTCAGATTAGGACGCAGATGTACTGAAAATGGACAGAGGATTCCAGTGATCTGTATCAATATTGTGTTATCACGTTTCCTGTATTATTTTTTTATTCAGAGCTCCCCTTGCTATATCTATACAATCGGAGACAAATAAAATTCCGTAAATGCCGCCTTCAATTTAATTCACCACAACACTTACTGCATTTGATGAGCATAGATGTGGCTCCATTTCTGAAACGAAGTGCTCAATGTCGGAATCCGAGCCCCGCACATTGATTATATATGGGTTTAATTTAGCTTTTTCTAAAATTAAGGATCCTCTTAAAATTTTCAGAAATAATTTTAAAACGCCTGCTCCAGAATATTATTTTATGTCACTGCGTGTTGGTCTGGTTTACACATAAGCATTTGCATAAGGCAGTTTCACAATTGCGTTTTTAAGTAAAAAATATGGCAGGGAGATTAAAGTTAATGAGTCAAACTTTTACTTTAAAAATTAACATCTAATTTTGGGACGTGGTGTATCTGATCTAGCAGAGACACCCACCTTAACCACATAGTTGTGCAAAATATATTCGCGATCTCTTTCCGTCCGAGCACTCCATGAATGATTTCCTTTGCATTTGTTACATGTCATTTTTTCTTTAATAATAGTCTTCTACGTAATTATACTTGAAGCATTTCTTTAAAAATTGCAATTTCTGGCGGGCTTAGTTTTCGTCTTCAAGGTTGTAGCTAACCATCCAGTGAACGGAGAAACTGTATTCTCCTCGTTACCATTAAAAGTTTAGCCATCTAAAATGAAACATACAGACATTTACTATTGAATTTTGAAAAACAGAAGCATTGTTGTACTTAAATATTTATATCAATCATGAACAACTGTATTAACCATAAATGAATCTCAGTACTTTTGAAGAGTCATTCGTAAATTAATACGAGATTCGCCTTTATTATACTTAACGTATACTGGTTAGATCTTAACCAGCCACTCCTCAAATTGTTATTGCGACGATGTAGATCCCTAAGGTCTAGAAGTTATTTTTAGTCAAGTTACAGACATAGACACCTCCAAGTTTTAACTATGTGGTCTTTTTCAGGAAGTTTGTCGAATGATCATCTCGTAATAAAATAATTAGGACTTTTTAAAATAAATTACCTATATTATAAGCAATTGCACATTAGAAAAGGGCTTTCCTTTCTGTTTAGCTTCCAATATTTAATAACTTTATCCCACGAATGAATATCTCTGCCGTAGTGCAAAAAAAAACACAAAAAGCAGTACTTTCAAAAACTAGCTGTTGAACAATTTCTATGTTATATATTTTTTTAACCAACCCAAACAATTGTTTGGCCAAAGTTTCTCGAGCGAATATTTAACAAGTCGGAAGTTAACGGCCCTAGAAGTAATCCTAGACACGCTTCGTGGAAAGGGTAACCATCATTTTGGGGGATCAAGTTGTTATATTTCCTTCAAGCTGGCCGCGTATGAAAGTGTAGGTTTCTTATTTCCTTCTAGAAACTAGATGCATATGCACAGATCCGCGTGCCGATGTCAAAACCAATCCTGCAGAATATCGGTTTTACTCAAAATGCGTCTACATGTCACGATGTAAAAAAAAAGAATAGTTGAAGCTAAATTGTTTTTCTGCGTTTGTTAGCGTAGTAGGTATGTAAAGACCTACATTCCGTGTGCCGCAGCAATGAACTTCTTGCAAAAAAGCGTTCTGCGCACGCGCGAGCACCCGATGCCAAGCGGCGGAAGTCGGCACGAGAAATTGAGGAAATTCGGAAGGAGGCTCTGGATCAGCGAGTAGAACACGTAATTGCAGCCTATATATAATTATGTTACAAAAAAAAATAAAGTGGACGGAAAGAAATAATAAAAGCCGTTTACAACTCCCTGCAACGCCGAATTAGAGCGCAGCTCTTGAGGAGGAGGAGGAAGGGTACTGAGGGGAGCGTATACCCCTCCTCTCTCCTCCTCACCTCATCCTGCCTGCTACTCCTCCCTCCGAGCGGCGTCGGCGTAACCGTGAGGTCAGGTGACCTTGCTGACGTCACGTGACCCTCGTGACCTCACGGGGTCACGTGACGTCACGAAGGTCACCTGACCTCACGGGGGTCACGTAACCCGCGGGAGTCACGTGACCTCACGGGGGTCACGTGACCTCATGGTAACGGCGACGGCGACGCCGCTCAAACCGGAAACGGGCGCCTAAGAGCTGCGCCCTAAAACATCACGTTCGGGTGGACGCCACGGATGCCCCTCTTCAAAGTCGCGTTGGTCGCCCGACTTGTCAACAACTCCGTAGGGAAAAAGTAGCTAGAATGGCGGCTGCACCTCTAATCGCCGTAGTCGTCAGCTGTGCAACCTGTGCTTCACAAGAATCACCAGTTTTTCACGCCTTCTCTGCCTCTTCCTATAGACTACGGTAAATCCCCCCTTCCGCGGCCGTGCCCATGGTCACCCAACCTTTCAGAATCCGCCAAATTGACCAAAAGTTTCCTATTTCGTGATTGGCCGTCCCTCAATGGGGCGGGGCGCCGGCGTCCCCCTTGTCCCGTCAGCGCCGCGGACGTAGAAGACCGTCGTTCGGCTCATTTCGGCTCCGGCTGCCCGATTTCGGTCCGAAACCGCTCCGAAAACCCGCTCCCTTGGCGGGAAGTCCGCCCAGCTCTATCGCCAGGACGGGGTAAAAACGGTTGTGTAAATGAGGCCTTATGCTTCTGATTGCCTCCTGCCACACCCGTCCTCCGCCGTCGCCATCGTTGGTCGCTGCTCGCTTGGTTACCTTGCTTTTCGCGCGCTTCTCTGGTCCTTCCTACGAAGCTGATCACGAGGTATGAATGTCTATTATATTTATGACTGTCTACCAATCTACCATATTTATGACTGTCTTGTTGCTAATGACCTGACATGTGACATGACGACAGTATACATATTGTCACGAATGCAGGTGACAAGAGGATGAACGGTAAACTAATAAAGGTTTAATCGGCGAACTTGTGCCAAACAAAATAAAAAGCGAGGGCCAAGGCAGCAGATAATCGGGTGGCGATTTGGCGGCGTAACAGCAAGCTAGAGCGCGACTGACTCGATGAGGTCGCCGGCCGCTCCTTTTCTAGTTTGCGACCGTATCGCAAAAATTCTTCCGAGAAGATTCGAGCGTTGAGCGTTCAGAGTAAAAATAAACAAATACTTTCGAGAAAAAAAAAAAAAACTAGGGCGAAATGATAAAAGTTATGCCCCGAATAAGAATAAACGCGAATCTTCCAGAATACCGTGACCGGGCACTGCTTGCTCGGCCCGGTGCGCGGCAATATATCAAAGGCACTCTATAGTTCATTATAGCAGATATTATTAGATAAACCCAGTCTATACTACAACTCCTTGTTTAACTTACAGACTCTCAGCTAAGTTAGATTCGATGCCGTTGTATAGATTTTTACCAGAATGTTCAAGCTTCAAAGTCAAGGAAATTAAGACAATTTATATTACACGTACAAAGCATCAAATCCACCGATAACCGACACCGAATGATATGAGCGTCATTCAGGATGTATCCGTAGGAAATAAACTCCCATTAAAGAACTGGTGCGTAGTGAGTCCGTGTTGGACAAGATTACGCCAAGATCAAAAATACTTATTTTTCAGATTCCCAATCAAACCCGTAGTAATGTTTGCAGTTAGGAATCGTATTTGAAGTAATGAGAATCTTACTTTAAGTCAATAATGGTGATGCGTAAAAGGTGGAAACAGGTCGAGATTCTAATAACGTAAAAAATGCGCGCAAGCATTTTTTTTTAATGCAGGAAGTTTAAAGCCGCTTCTTTCTTTCGTTTCACACTACACTCCCTTTTATTTAACGGTGGAGCAGGGCAGATGCTACAAGACATCGGACCCAGCCCAATGCCGTGCGAGTGTCCCATGAACATCTGAAGGGGCGTTGCGACGTGCGAGGTACAGAGCCAGTTAATATGCTAGCAGCTCTGCATTGGCTAGGACGGCTAATAGCTTTCACAGCGGTCCATCCGAACATAGCATAGTGTATGGCATCGGTGCCGGTGGACGACCGCAAACAAGGAGCTTGGCGCTTCATCAAACACGACCTTTCAAGAAACAAGGCAACAACAAAAGAAGCTTGAGTTATAAATCACGAGCCGAATAGCACCCCAGATAATCACCAAATCCTTCTCGGTAAACAGGAAACTTTTTTCCCCGATCGCGTAGGCTCATTATAATTTCATGAGTTCATCTTCCTCTCTATTTTTTTTTCGTAACAGTCAGTTTTGTAATTTTTTCTTGCTTTTTGTTACAACAATGCCGAACTTAAAAAAGTAAATTAGATACGAAACAGGAAAAATTTGTAGCTGTGCCGGTATTTTCTCCAGTTTCTCACCCTAATGTGGGTAAGATAAAAAAAAAACAAGTAGTGATTTAAATAAATGTAGCCAGGTTATACGGCTGATAAAGTAAAAGGTCGAAATTCAACAACGGCTGTAATATCCTGGAGAGCAGGATATATGCGCAATAATAGCACAAAAACAAAAGCGTGAAATGAATATAAGTTAAAAGTTTGTCTTTTCTGTCATGTAAAATTGATTTGAAACGTTAATACATTTGGACTTTCCGACAGTCAAATAAGTTCAATGAATATTTATTAACCACATTCTTGTCTTGAGAAATCGGAGATCAGTTTCTGTTTAAGGAAGTTTGGGTGAACTCAGTCAATGTATGGTGAGGTACTGCTGAATTATAACTTGGGGTTTGCAATTTTATGAACATTCGTAATAATAATGGCTACTGATAGCAATCACATTATTACCGTGTATGCAATGACTACCTGAAGTGCTTTGTTATTCGTGAAAGTGGAAAGTGGGAAAATTTTGAATGAAAAACTCATAACACGAATTTGATACGGGCATGCTGAAAATACACAAGAAAGTCAGCACACACATTAATTAAAAAAAAATAGGACATATTGCACCTCACTCTACAAGTAGTAACACAGGCCGAAAATGACTAAGTATAGCAATGCTATATTCGTTGTGACACCCAATCATTATGCCAAACAAAAAAGAACGAAGATATATAAGGCACAAAATGTGAACACAAATTTTCAAAAGTTACACTGTCAAATGCCATATTATTTACACACAAAGAAAAAATTAAACAAACGTGGAATAATATAGTTAACAATTTGGAAGCTATTGTTTCTTCGCCGAGGGACCATCTTCCACTTCTCCGTTTGACGAACGGGATAAGACGGCAGATATCTTCTCAGCAATGCCAAGTTTCCTAAAAGGCATGTCCCCATTATTGATTCCTTCTTGAGAGGTGCACAGTCGATATGTATATAATTTGTAAACTATTAATCTTAAGGTATTTAAATCGTTCAACAATGTAGGAATCAAAAGCCACATCAAATATAGCCTTTGAAATTTTGCTTTTGTAAAAAGAAGGGTTTTTTAGTACTCGTCAGTGTTCACGTACCCCAAACAAGGTGGCACTACGTTAAATGCGAGAAAAACAAATATTTATAAATCATCAGTTTAACATTCGCCAGAAAATCAGAACGACATCAATTTATAAGTCCTATTACACAATATAATTCCAAAATGAGGTAGTTCATTCATATGCTTGTATCAAGTATGTTTTTACTAAAACACTTCGAGAGTTTTAAAAGAACTAACTATTTTAATTGGAGAAGAATTTTAATTGGATAAATGTATTAAATAGTATGATATGCTTATTTTTGGTCTAAAATTATAGTTTTTGTTTTACTGTTGTTGCTTTTTAATCATTTGCTACCGCCCCATTATTCCATTTTGTCTAATGTTGGGCTGGCCATTTCAGTGACTTCATCCCAGGTTTCAGAAGAAGAAAACGCTCGTATCGCCGGCATAAAATGAATTATTTAGGCTCAACGTTGACGTTTACGAGATCGTTGATATACAAGTTAAAAAATAATGGTCCTAATATACTGTCTTGTGGAACACCTGAGGCGATGGGTTTAATAATAGAGGAATGACCATTAATGCGTGCATATTTTTGGCGGTAATGTAGGTAGGACTGTAAAAGTACTAGTGCTTGATCACGGATGCCATAAATTTAGACTCCTAAAGATATTATCATGATTAATGCAGTCAAAATTCTTGGCAACATCTAAAGACACCCCTCAAGCAATTTGTTTATCTTAAACAAAATTGTCAATACAATATTTTTGAGAAGTAACGTTGTTTCAGTTGAACTGCTATTCCTAAAACCAAATTGCGACGGAGTAATAAGCTGATATTTAGTGGAAAGTCTACCAAGCGGCGGTGAAGTAGCTTTTCTGAAACTTCAAAACAAACGGGTAGGATAGAAATAGGCCTATGGTCACCCAACACATTTTACCGCCTTTCTTAAGAAAAGATTGTTTCGGCACTTGCATGCTTCTGGGAAATACACCAATTTAAATGGAAATATTAGAAATGTAAGCTAAAACAGTGCAATTTTATCTACGACATATTTAATTTGACGTATTTGCATGTGATCGGCTTCACAGCCACATCTATTATTTAAGTCACTAATGAGATTAACGACTTCCAAGCTTGTGATTGGTTCAAAAATTCAAGCTACAGCTGCCATTGGCATTGTGAGCTAAGTTTACGAAATAATTATGAAACACATACGTTAGTTTTCTTCCCATTAATTTCATCCCTTTATGTTCTAACGTAGTGACGGCACTTGACACTGGTGAAGCTTTAACTAGCTAACCCAAATGATACCACATCAAGTCAGTACGACCATTTGCTGAGAAAAAAGAGATGAGTAGTATCTCCTCTTTGGAGAACTCACTAGTCAGACTGTTTCGGTATGCCTTATATTTTTTTCTAGATCATCTGGATCACAGGTCTTGATATAACTTGAAAACAGAATGTCTTTCCTGAGCATTTTATTGATGAAATTGAGAGTTACCGACGGTTTATAAATAGATTTGTTTATATTTTCTTATTTTTATCTGGAAGATAATGTTTATGTTGTTGAAGTATTTCTTCAAAAATATATTGTAAGCACCGTCAACAGTTGTTAGTATTCTTACCGCATCCCAAATTTTAGCTGCATTCCACTTGAGGTACCCAGGGTATTAATTTCAATGTTTTGGTAGACCGTAGGTGGGTCTTTAAATGTTTTTAGACATCGGCGGGTTCGTAAAACTTTGATTCATTTAATTAAGTACAGTTCATTCATCTGCATATGTTCGTTTATTGTTTTTAGATATATAGAGGATCACAAACACAATGCTTTTATTTTTAAGATTGTCACCCAAATCACAAAAAACAAACGACTGCGTTCTTTACTTAATCGCTATAAAAATTGGTAATAAAAGAATCTAAGTCAGTTCTAAAGTGTAGCTTAATCCTTTTGGGATTGGAATTCGTAATAATGCATCTATTCATGCTAATAAGGCTCTTGAATACGCGAAGATGCCCATAGCATTTGTAACGTTCTTCCCAAGTACATTCATATGCCCATGTCATTTTGAATCACTGCATTTGTCTCTACAACATGTCATGTCTACAAGTCCATTCAAATAAATATAATAAAAATTTGTAACCCAGCGTTGTGCTCTTAACATAATTTCTTGCTCTTTCGGTTATATTGTAAATTTATATAAATTCAGAAAAACAGAAACGAGAGGGCCAAACAGACAACAAAATTTTACTATGTGTATTTTACCTGATTCGTTCCCTTTTCTTTGATTTCAAATTTTTAGAAGATATACGGTCAGAAACTTGCAGATCTCTTAAGTATTGCGTTGAATCATTTACGTGGCAATTTGCAAGATGACGACAAGAACAAAAACAGTCGCTCGTGATCAGGGTGCCGAACTGGCCTTGAAACGTCGGGCTCCGTATCTTTTCTGGTTAGAGTTTTCCTTTCATTCATTGGCATTCCTAACCAGGTGGATGTTCACAGAAAGGTTTACGTTCAGTTATAATTCTCTATATCTTTTTCACAATTTGCCTGATCGCCGTAATAGTTAGATTAACAGAAATATCCTTAGTTTTTCCTGCTCAACACTCAACTCCTTATAAGAATTTATTATGATGTAAGCTTTTCCAAAACAACGCAAAAAAAAAAAAACTCCGAGTCCAGCATTCCAAAAATAGGTAGCAACACAGCATCGAGGAACTTTTCTATTATTCACCTCTCCGTCGAGAGAAGATTCTTCCTGCTTTGTCCCCGACGTCGGTCACTCTACGTTCAGCTCCAATCTGCTGATTGCAATCTTCAAAACTGCTCTGAAACAAACATCTCTCTAAAGTGTTGCTTTTTCAGGTCTGAAATGACCTCCCATAGTTCACTTTTAAGCTGGACATTAGGTGTAAATAGTCTGAGGTCCCGGAAATACTTGCCTTCGTGCCCTTTGTTGTGAAGTGCTCTGAATGAGAAGAAGCAATGCTTCAGGAAGCCGCGGTTAAGTCTGAGCTTAAATACGGTGTACACCCTAAAAAATATATGTTCTTAAAAGGTTCTTGGACGCCTTAATAACTATTTCAGCTCGTAAAAAAACGGTTTTGCCTCAAGCACTATCGCCCCGTGGCGCGCTAGAAAGGAAACTGTGCGATGAAGAGCCCATAGCATCAAAAAAGAAGCTAAAAAAAAGCCCATATGTTTTTCACGGGGAGCTTAAAAGTTGTTTTCAGAATGCAAAATATCGACATGCCAAAGAGCCCTTTAACATTATTTTACGACCAGGTTTTTTAAGAGCGCAGTATATAAAATACTAATTTGAAAAGTTATGTTAGCGTTCTTTCCATGGATAGAAAAATAAAACTGAAAATTGTTCAGACGTTTTTTTGTACAAAAATATCTATATGTTGTGAATTTGAAGTTTTTTTTTGCTACATATAGTTAAGGACATTAGTGTATGTATGTGTATATGTTTGAAATTTAAAAAAAATGAAATGTAAGTGACTGTCTTTTTATACCTAGTGTTGAAAATTTGATCAGTCTTTCCGATTTTATATGACAAGCTTGGAAAAGTTTGTAAATATTCCCGATCGAACGAGTTTTCAAATCGCAACATAGGACTCTGTCGATAAGGGCAAGAAGAAAAAAAAACGCGCATTTAAGTATATTTTTTTTAACATGAAATATATGCGAAATTTCGGTTGACTGGAAATTCGGTTTGAATAAACACATTTGAAAGATACGTAATGCGAGCACACATAACGAAAATGGCTGTATCAATTTTTATGATTTATGAATGGGCACCAAGTCTGAACTGACGAAAAATAGAACATGAAGATTATTCTCATCCTTCTTAACTTACCTTGCTTGATACAGGAGCAAGAAGCAACATAGTTTGGTAACTGCTAGAGTGAATATCTAAGATTACGAGAAAAACTTTTTTGTGCATTTGGAACTCTTAAATGGACTTCATTTGGCCAGCGGAGGTCATTCGTTCCAATCTTCAAAAGGAGGAGAACGTGTTGCTGAGGTGCAAGTTCTTATTACGTTGCCCTTGACAACCGAAGGTTTCTCGTCGGCAAAGAATCCAATACCGACCCCTCACTCCCCATGCGCCCTCTAATTGCCGGCACACTAATTCACGAAGACAATATGGGATCGCGAAGACAATAAAAAACGGCAAAAAAATCCCCCCCCCTCCTCATCCGAAAAAAAAAAGTGAGAATGAGCCCGTTGCCTAGCTGTTAGTCAATTATCGCGGAAAGGTGATTTTTAGCAGAGTGAAGAATTCGTGTTATCGACGGCATCTTTCATTAGCAAGCCCTTGATTGTCATGCTCTTATTCTGTCGTACGCTCCTTTCCTTCTCTTTCAAACAAATAAACGTCAATAAATTATATTCCTTATAAAGTTGCTATTCTTTATTGCAGTGAATTTATGTTTTTCTATATTTACTGTCTAAAACCAGCGCAAAGTTGAACTGCCTTTCCCCTTCATCGTCTCCAATGAAGATATCTGATTCATAAAGGAGCCCTGCAAAGCGTTTCTGGTAAATTTTTAATTTATATCGCGGTCGCTTGAATTAGTGAGTTGGACTCTAGCACACATTAAAATATTATGAAGAAAACATATGATGTATTTTGAACATAATAGGTGAAAGAAGGTCAAACGTTTTAGCAAATTTTCTATTGTTGATGTCGTCCTCGGTCTAAACCAATAGAGAACCGAAACGACAAGAGCGTGCAAAAACCACGCGCGATATTCATAATTGTTGAAATTAATACCGAGTTCTAAAGATGTAAACACCCCACCGATTTACAGGAGTTCGAAGCGAAGCATCACGTTCTTGAAGGGATATCAAAAGGCGTCACGTGCCTATTCATCCAGTCCTGCCACCATTATTCTATGTCGTCATTATCCACCGCTCTATATCAAGGGTGTCAAAAAAATGTATGGCCAAAGGGCCGGATCGGGGATCTTTTGCTGTCTCGTGGGCCGGAAAATATAAATAAAAAAAACAACTAAATAAATAATTACTCGTCTGAGCATTTAAATGATAAGAAAAGAAGAATCTAAGAAAGATGAAGACATATACCTAATTTTAACATGATATATTTAGCTAATTATTATAATGCACAATAATTGGGAGACCGAAAACTCCCCAGGCATAAATCAAAGCGCATATGAACTTCAGCATGTTCACGCAGGCAGATGACTAATGGGAATGATAGACCTGATGCTAACAATATGCAATAGATTAGAATCAGGACACTAAGCACAATATACATGGGAACGTAAGGGAATTTTAACATACGTTATTACCCAGGGATGCAAAAGGTCACTAAGAATGGTGATGCTGGTGCGAGAGGACACACCTTACAATAAACAAACTTCTTTAATTTTTTTTTTGTGGCATTTTCATTTACGCGGTTAATTCGCGTTGCGACGCCGTTTCTTTACGCGTCGGATTTGGTCCGTGGGACGGGTTGGGAGATCCCTGCTCTAGACCAATGTCGTCACTGGACGCTCGGGTTTTGCACTAATAAGCACGCCCTTCGAAGCAGCATTTGGTTCTCTTCCTCTCTTTCCAGTACCCCTTTAAAGGGATACTTCAACAAAATTTGAAATATTCCCGTCGTGTTCAAAAATAGGTTGAATATGATCGACAATATCCGTAAATGACATTCGCATCGTCTCTGTATTTTGATTCCTGGTGGCTGTATTTTTCGTTATAAACAGCCTACTCTGGCAAGCGCTCGGAGAAGGCCCAGCTTAGCGCACGTGACATCCAACGCAATCATGACGTAGGTCGTCTCAAGACGAGCAAAGCTACGGCGAGGCTGACGTCGAGAGGATGGCCTAGTCGTTCCAGCCACCGAAGCGGCTGCTTTTGAACGAATTCGGACTGACGGGTTAATCTTCTATAATCTTGTAGGGGGACAATAGCGACTTCTGCGACACACAAAAGGGATTCTCGGGAAGCAGGGAGTTCCTCCATCCCCCTTCACTCGTCGTAGCCGGGTACGAGACAACCTCCGTCACTAGCTGTCAAGGTTCCTAGACGAGCATTACAAACAAGGCGTTAGCGACATCCACCAGGTGATCTTTGCTAATCGTTTAATTCGTTTTAAAATTCCTTTTCGAGACTTTTTTAACAAGATATTGGCATGTTCCATGTGATACTACTCTTTTGAACACATATAGACCAAACAATAAGCGCCGAAATTTCGTTGTAGTATCCCTTTAAAGCCCGTAATAACTGAATATATTTATAATCCTGTAGTTTTCTATATTTTTTGTCTGTTTAAGCCTTGCATCATTTTATGAAATTCGTACCCACTCCCTTTGTAGCGCCCCTGGGCCATGAGGGCATTAAAATAAATAAGTGAATATTTAAACTGTCCTGCACTTGTGGCATATAAACCGTGAAACAAAACCTGGTTATCGTACACTATGATCATTCTGTCTCGTGAGATTTGCACATTGGGATGTCAGTAAGACGTCACTGCCTAGTCATGTAACAATCTTCTTCCAGCCATCACAGATAGGTGCAGTCTATATGAAGGCAGCACATGTAAGTATAGTGTTGTGTTCTATACACTCTCAGAAAATAAAAGGTATGTTCCTGCACTCCTTGTTCCATATACGACACCCCAAAATTTCAGTTCGGCGTACTGCGCGCTGTCGTCGAGCCGACGGTACCAAATTTCACGAGCGACTTGAGAGCCGAGTGGCTTAACTTGGTAAAATAGCTAATGTACGTGCTACTGACGACGAAAAAGTAATCGGGGTTTCTGGGCCTACTGCAAAACCTCAGTTTTTTTTTATTCTGTAGTCTATGATACGTACTTTAGCTGTTTAATGAGGTATACATCACCGTTCTCAAGACCTTTGTAAAAGTTGAGGCCCTCTGTTCGACGTCAGTGCCCTGTATGTCCAATCGAAGTTTTGGGGTGTCGTATATGGGACAAGGGGTGTAAGAATGCACCCTTTTTTTAGAGTGTATCGTTAATTTGAATAGTTTACTGACTGTAATTTGTTTAATATTTTCGTGTTTTGGGGGACAAGTATATCTGACCATAGTTTCAAGGACATTATTCTGAGCGAAGTTACGTTCGACATCGGTATGAGGTATCCAGCAATCAGTCTTCCTTCACTTTGTAAAAACATCCATGGCTTGACAATACTGAAATAATAAACATCTCCAAGAAAATTAAAAAAAAAGTATATATATAACATAGGCGGCAAATTATGCAGAGTTCGATAATATTCATTTCCACAAAGTGGAGGTATCAGTGAAGGTACAACAAAGTAAAGGTTATTTTTTTCTAAAACAATGTAAGCTGTCCTGCGTAGAATGAACAAAATAGTGTAATTAATATACTCTTCCGTTGGGCGTTTTGGGTAATTTTTCGAGAACAAGACGTCCCAGCTAGGACGCAAGAATTCCCGGCGCTGCGGGCGTGGCAGTTTTAGCAATATACGTGTTACCATTCGACGCAGAAGCATTACTTTGCAATCCTCTTCCACATCATATCATTTTGTTGCTGTTTATTATTACCAAGAGGCACCGAGCAAGTTGTCTACTACGCAATTGAACTGAGAGGGGGCATCAACTTCTAGCCCGATCTTTTTGCCAACCGATTTGTAAGAAAATGATTGTGTAGGTTTGCGTGACGCTAATGAAAGATTAGCATAACAAGAGACTTCTTCGTGAAATACTTTCAACGCGGAAATATTATATTTCATTCTGAATTGGCCTCCCATCGCACAAGACGCTTATTTGAAAGCTCAAGCACCGGAACGGTGTAGTTGAGTGAGTTTGAAAGCTGCTTCTCAAATTAGGACGCCAGCTCAGAGTATCTGTGTACTATTTCGATGGACAAGGGCCATGTTGAACTGCCCACGTTGTAGAAAGTATGATTTGATTTGTTTTGAGAAATCATTTATTTTATTATGCTATAATATGGTCTACAATAGGGGAGTGAGCCATAGAATAGCACAATAATAAAGTTGTATACTATATCTTTTCAGACTGATCAGTGATCGAGCATCAAAATTTAAAGGAGAAAGAGAAGCTTGGTTTAAATAAGCACAAGCGAATTTATGTCGAATAGTCAAGACCAAAGGAAACATATAAATACATAATAAACAGAGAAGGACCCAGAACAGATGATAATTTATTAATAGACTCGCTGGTTGAGACAGACACAAAGACGAAATTCGAAAACAGTACCCGCAAGAAAAAAGCATTCGCGACGCTGAATAAAAATTCACCCTTAGCGAAACAAACACACAAAAAAAACGCTTGCCTATAAACAAAACTCAGGTACCACAAAGTAAGCAGAAATAATGTAACTTACTAGGGGCGTTAAAAGCAATAACAAAACACAAGACGATTATGGCGTAGAGTGCATCCCGTAAAAAATCAAGTAGTGCAGAAAATTATAGTCCAAACTATAATAAAAAGAGCAAGACCCTAGTAATCACTTCAGCTTTCCTACTAAAGATCAGAAAAGGCTGGCTAATACAATTCAACTAACGAAGTTTAGGTAGATTTTAGTTTTGAGCGAAACTTATACCCAAATATTTCAGCAAAAAACAAATTAAAACAATGTGGACGTTACACTTGAAATTAACACAAAAGAAACCTAAACAAGAAGTAAGTAAACAAGGTTAATAAACAAGCGAGATGGTTAACCTTACCCGTGATTCTAACCGGAGACTACGGACGAAAATGAAACACGTGTTTTTTTTCTATTGTCCTCTTTGTCGTCCGTCGTCTCCGGTTAGAATCATGCGTAACATGTAAGTGTTGTGTGTGTCCATAATCCATTGGGTAAAAGTAAATTTGGTTGACATATAGATTGGGCCGCTACCACCATCCCACTTGAACTTGTGTTCTCTATGCATTCATGACCGGCATGATTTTATACCAAATTCGTTTGACGAATGGCCACCTACGAGCGTTGTGTTACATCCACTCAGGCCTAACCACCGAGGTAACGTTGCAAATTACTTCCGATCCTTCTTATGCCGGACTGCACCGATAGCCATGTACGAACAAAAATGGCGGAAGCTGCCTTGTTTACTTTCGTCCTGGGTAACAATAGAAGATAATAGAAGTGGATTGGGACGTAATCTACCGTTCTGCAGTTTGTCCGGTAAACTGGGGCGCCTTATTGATACCCAGTATAGAGTTACATAATCTAGTGATTGAACGATTACTGCGTTGCCCGCCCAATACGTTGCTTTTATATTTTCTTAGTGTTCGCCATATTGAGCTGTCATACGGTCCCATACTCCGTTTCAAACGAAATTCGAGCTCAACTGACGCTTCCATCAGATGAATCAGAATGAGGAGCGTTAAAAGTGTGTCTTCATGACGCTCGTCTTCTTTGAGCGTTCAAAGCCAATCACGCAAACTGAATGCTCCCTGGTACTCCTCTTTTTTCGTGTGTGATTGGTTTAGGCACAGAGAGCAAACACGTAAAGAGCACGACGGTCGTGACTAATCACTATCGGGACTCGGTGATTGGCTCTATCGGATTCTTGTGCCGGCTGTGCTCGGACTTAGAGTGAAACAGAGTATAGTTGCATTTGTTTTTGGTCGCCATAATTTATAATGTTTTTTTTGTGTGTAACGGTCTTATAAGATATTGTTACCAGCCCATCAGCAAAAACGATCGTCGCTAATTGGCGACAAGCGTGTGTTATACTTCTTTAATAAAGCCAAAAGTGTCATGTTATTCAAGAATGGTGGCAAGAGGGCTCGTCTTGATTGAGTACCCTAAAAATTCTCGAGTGACTCTAGATTTAGCGATGCTATTTTAGTCAGACCTTTCCGAGGCTATCGTGTGAATACATTTCCCCATTTTCTCCTTCAACGCGATGTGGGGAACAGAGATTGGAAACACACGATAACATATCTGGAAATGCAAGGCAATTTAATGTATAAAACTATGAATTTTTTGTAAACTACACAGCCTATTTGTCCAACGACCAGTTTATTGCTTTAGTAAATTTATCGTGCACCTGGCGTCGATACACCATTCAAATATTACCTCGCGCAACGTTAGGTACTTCATCTTTGTGATTAATTGCCGGTGCTTACCTACAGAGACTGTCTTTTAAGCTGTTTGAAATTGCGTGTAGTATTGATAAATAGCATACGTCACCAAACTAGGTATATAATTGGATACGATGTGATTGATGAGCAAATCGTGGGGCTTAATGACAATATTGCATTTACTACTAACACACTTTTGCTCTGTTTTCTGTGTCAACCGTTGTTATCTCCAGAATATTCACTTGAACTAAATTGGCACGTGAAGTATAAAATGAGCCACACGCAAACATCGAGATTGCGTTAAAGAAGCTATGATACGTGATTAGCTATAGAAAACGAATATTAAAAAAAGCCTGATAGACAATTGCAATTCTAGCTCTCAGACAGCCGGGTTCTCACCGTGCTGAAAACATATTTACCTTATCTGTAACGGACGCGTAAGTAAGCACTCGAACTTCTTGCTAATTGCGAAACGGAAGTCACAAGAACGAGCTCAGCCATAGCCTCCTCCGTATTCACAAAGCCTGGAAGTCTGAAAACGGAGCCATAGAGTACCTGGTCACAGACTTGGGGCGAGAGGATCCCATAGCACAGAGCAACAACGAGCCGTTTCTCGTGGAACCTGGACGACAGTGCACAGCTTTTGCAGCGGCGAGGACCCGAAACACTCTTGTTCGCTCGGGAGATGAGTGTTTCGGCGTCTCGCCGCAGCGAAGAGCCAGTCACGTGGCTCTCCTTTCATCCGATGTCTGCCGCTTCACCTTTTTCATTTCGGCGGCCGCTTCTCGTGGCGATCTGCGAGGCTTTGTCAGTATATGGGTGGCTGTGGCTCAGCGTATTCAATGGACTTGCTCTGCATTCTCTCTCGTGAAGTTAGAGCCTTTGTTGAAGAAAATAAACTTACGCTAGTAGCATTCGGTTTACTTGAGCGCCTGATACAATACAGTGTATAATAAGCAAAACTGCAGCAAAGGACACGTAAGCATACGCTGAAAACCTATAACTTTTATGGTGTTGCCTTAAATAGGCTCTCTAACAAACGTGACATAAAAAAGCCAGAAAGGCTTGCGGCTTCCTTTTAAAAAAATTACTTGTATCAAAAAGTTGGTTTTCTAACGTTTGTTACACCCGTAGGCAGTCTGATGCCCCTGAAAAATAAAATCGACATGTAACATTAATTTCGGTCTCAATTTGAAACGAAATGTTATACTAGTTTACTTCAAGCTCGGCAGAAACCGGATGAAATCAAACTTTCTATACTATAACGCATGCCACAAACATACAGGGACAACCCCCTGCTGAAAGCCATTCCCCTTGAAGGACAGACGCCAAGCTCGTTTAAGGGAATACGATCCTGTGACCTATTTTCCGAGGGGGAACAATTTCGCTCGTTCCGGTTTAATTAACGTTGACATACGCCGCAAACCAGTTGATTTCCCATTTTCTCGGGAGCTTTGAGGTCTGAGTTTTCGACGGTATACAAGTACCGAAGAAATACCTACTTGGTTGCGGTATCATATTTTATTACTTGTTTCTTTCTCTCATATTTTTGTCTTTGTAAGTTTAATTCGGAACATAGCGACCTTGCTGAAAATTTACCTTACACTTCCAGTGGTTTAAGTAAGTAACGTTGGCTTCTTGTCTCGGATGAAAAGATCTGTGAAACTACAGTAACAAATTTTGTTAGCACGTTATCGGCTATCACGACAAGAGAACGTGAATTCAGATTTACGACATTTGAGTAAACCTGTCTTTAATATTTTTTTAATGTCTGAGTTAAATACAGTAGAGTAGTATACCTGGCTGAAAGATAGATGAATAATTTTAAAACGGTTAAAAAAAACCTTGTACGCAAAAAAGGGCAGTAAGCCAGACACTCAAAAAGCCCGGTCATAAAGCATACGTGTAACAATCCGTGAACATTTTGGCAAACCAATAACCCAAAATAAAAAGAAAGTTTAACCAGAATCAGCACGAAAAACTCCCCAGGAACGGAAGACATTCGTCAGGACAGAGTCCAGCCGGACATGTTGTCAAGGTAGTAGGCTGAAGGTCGCCAGTAAGCGATCTACTGGCTCTTCACCCGGATTTCGGGAGCGGATGCTATCGATCGCCCAAGCTCCAAAGATTCGGCGGATCCTCTTTTTTTTATATTATCTTGAAGGGTAGAGCTGATAGGAAGCCCGGAGGACGAGCCGTTTGGTTCCGTTCTTCGAGCCCCCGAGGCAAGAACGCGATTCGCGACCATTCACAATGACCCAGACAACAATGGGTCAAAGCACGCGGGTTCAACCGAATGCTTGGCAAACCCAAGCATGCAGCCGGTTGCTGAAAACAGGGCGCCATTTTCCCTCCCTTTCCTCGACTGAAAATTTGCAGGTTATCTTTTTTTTTCCTCACTCAAAGAGGGCTTTTTCTTTTTTCTTCAAGCGGCTGCTTAAAGTATAGCATCGCGTCCGTGTCGTATTTAAATGAGGACGAAGTGGGGCCGGGAATTAAACGAGCTCATCGCACGGACCGCGCTCACTTTCAATTGCGTTTACCATAATGAACTTTCTCATTCTCTTAATTGCTAGCTGTTCGACTAACGGCGCGAGCAACTGATACTATAGGCGAAAGTTATACAAGGCTTGAAGCGTGTACGAAATTTCAGGTTATAGGTAGATAACGGAACTTTAGTTCATTTCACACTAAAACTTGAAAACCTGGACTGTTTTTTTAGCCTTACTTATTCCGTAATCTGATTTGTCACAATGTGAAATGCCGCAATGTAGTTTGCCCTAATGTGATTTGCCTGGAGCTTGAACGCCATTTTAAAGCTCCCTTATTTTGCTCGTGCAAATCATCACAGAACTATCTTTTTTAAATTTCTGGCGTTTCGTTTTTATTATTACTGTAAAGTGTAAGTTTAACATTACTTTTGAAAAGCTTATACTATTCGTGTAGCGTCATACAAAAGTTGATTATACTGAAATTAATAAAAATAATGAAATAGTTTTAAAGGTCAAGTTTGAGAACTACCCCGTTAGCTATATTTTATGTGTCGCGTAAAGATGGTACTAACACGTATAATACTATGCAATCGACCCAAAAACCGTAAGATTGAAGGGGATTTTCTAACCATTTTTACTACTGTTCTTTTTTTTATAGGGGATACCGGAATAACATGCTTGTTGTTGTTTCGTTTTATAGATTTAAAATTTGCGAATAAGGTTGTGATTGACATTTTGCCTCCAAGAAGTGAGCATGCCTTTTCTCATAATAATATATTAAGCGGCAAAGTACCCTTCCCATTAATTCTGAAAACTTCGCAGCATATCAATGATCATAGTCTGGACCTTTTCCCACTCTCTGCATAGCTTAATTTTACTTTCTTTTATTCAATATATTTTCCCGGCCTTTTTTCAAACTTATCGAGATAAATATCCAGAGTTATTACATTTGTCTCCTCAAATATTACGGTCTTCATTGCCGAGGAGAGTTAGGTATTTGACCTTTTTTTCTATAGCGATCTACGTGTTCATACCTTTTTTATATCCAGGCGTTTTGCAATAAATTTAACTTTGAAAAATATTGAACGCCGGCGGTCTGAATTTGTTTGTATGAAACAATATATAATTCAAAGATCCTTCTTTCGAACTTTCAATCATATAAAAAAAGACTCCGCATGAAACAAACCTAGGGCTTTCTATTGTTTTGTGCGTTTTTTTACGCTCTGTTGTAAATATATTTATTGGAAAACACTTTTTGGCGATTTATATTTACCTTATTTGTAATGTTTTCTTTTCTGTGTTCACCCATTTCTTAATATCTATAGTTAATTTTCATAGTGTTTGAAACTTTATTAGGCAGTATAATTGGGAAATTTCGCTTTATCCTTCTTGGTTCACCTTTAAATATGTTTGTAGCAAAATTTGGTTATTTTGCAATTATTGCAAAAGTACAAGCGAGGTGGACAATAATAACGATATTAATCACTGGAGAAGGGAAACAAGGGGGACAAAACCCGTTTGCTTTACTGACGTCCAAGTCCTGGTTAGCTGAGTTGGTAGAGCGCTCCACAGGAAATAAAGAGGTACTCGGTTCGATACCAGGATTAGGCAGATTTTTTCAGTCTCGCACCAGTCACCTAGCTTTGCTTGGAGGTTTGTGTTTGTCCTTTGTCGCTCTTGTTCTTTTTCTTCAAAGATTTGTATTGTTATTATTGTCCAGCTCGTTTGCACCTTTACAATAATTGTATTATCAACACAACCTTAAAATGCGGGAGGTTTACCCTTGGTGTTAAGCTGGCGGCAGATGTTAAAGCCGTTTGCTCTACTGACGTCGAACGCCCAGTTAACTCAGTTGTAAGAGCGCTCTACCGGAAATGGAGAGGTCCCTGCTTCGATACCAGGAGCAAGCGGACTTTTTCAGCCGCGCACGAGTCATCTAGCTGAATTTGGAGATTTTTATTTGTTCTTTCTCACCCTTGTTCCCCTTCCATAGTAACCGGAGAGACGGAACAATAAACAATCGGACAGAACAACACCAAGTCTCTACGGCAAGGACAGTGATGATGAAAACAGTGACAAACACATATCTAGGCCTACATCGCACATAATAATCGAAGAAAGGGTAAAAACAGGTGCCAGCTGGTGAAGAACTTCCATAGTAACCGGAGGTACGGAACGATAAAAAAACGGACAAAACAGCACTAAGTCTCAACTTCTAAGCCTGCATTGGGGATAATCATCGAAGAAAGGGTAAAAACACAGGCGAGGTTGTGAAGAACTTCCATAGTAACCAGAGACACGGAACGATAAAAAGCGGACAAAACAACACCAAGGTTCAAACTACATGCACCAAGGCTTGGTGTAGTTTTTTTATCATTCCGTGTTTCCGGCTACTATGGAAGTTCTTCGATAGCTCGCCTGTGTTTTTACCCTTTCTTTTTGTCCTCCTGTAAGTTTATTATCGTCAAAAGTTTTGTCTCATATCGAAATTGTCAAAGTTTGCATACAAGGAACCAAGCAAGCGTCGATTCTTAGGTCATGCCATCTTCAGTTTAACGTATTTTCTCATCGAAGATGAAAGCGCAAGTTAGAAAATTTCAGTTTAAAATATAATCAAGTACGATGTGAAACCGAACCTTCCTCGTTATTCTTATAACGTTTTCAACTGGAGTTCTGAGCCGGGCGAGAACTGTTCAACTTTAATAGCTCAGGAGGCTGAACGTTTCGATGTATATGAATACCTTCAGCCTCCGTTTCGTGTCGACCTCATATCTTTTGCACCCCTCCCCTCCCTCCTCAACTCGTTCGTAATGCGCAGCCAGGTCGTTGGACTGAGGGTAAACCCAGATCCCGTTTGAATTAGTCAGTCCACAATACGATTCCTTCGGTGCCTGCGAACACTCGTTAGAAGTATCTGTGAACCAACCCGGAGTGGAGGAGATGGTAAGAGAAGGAGAAAGGGGGAATGCAAATTGGAACCACTTATATATAAGTGATTCGGAAGCGGCTGGTGTGCTGGAACTCTAACCCTACCCTCCGGGCTGGTTGGGAGAAACAGCTGTTATTAGCCGAGACGGAAAGAAGGGGTTTGAAAGAGTGAGAAGGATTGTGAGAAAGTAAGAACGTCTCCGTCTGCGCGTAAAAAAACAAGGAGAGATTGTAATCGAGAAAGTGTGAGGGAGTAGAGGAGAAATAGAATGGGATGTTTAGAAAAGAAGAGAGGAGGTGGAAGGGGAGAGATTTAAAGACGGCCGCATTTCGCGTTGTTAGCGCTCTTTTAACCTTGTCTCGAGACCTTGTGAGTTATTAAAAAAAATAGTAATGAACTAGTACAAAACCACCAAAAATAACGGGATAGAAATGTTCCAGACGCGTGAATATTGGGAGTAGACGCGCGAGACCGTGTATGCGGTTGGCTTGTGTCGCAACTTAGACGTTCGATCCAATTCTGGAGTAAGTGACATTTCGCACCGCTGTGCATTTTCGTTTCCCCACTAAACACTTCGGTGTCGCAACGTTCTTTTTTGTTTGCTTTCGTGTAAACGTTTAGTTTACGTTTAATACATGCGCAAGTACAGAAGGGGTGGAGGTCTTTCACCTCTCTTCGGACACAGGCTGTGCATTGGTTTTGATATTGTACCGCTGCGTTTGTCGAACTAGTCTCTAGTTATTGTTTAGTTTCTGGAAACCGAGACGTTGTGCTTGAGTGGAAAGAAACATTGCCCAAAAGGAGGTCTGATGGGGAAGTAAAATGATGAGTTGTGCAAATTGAAGATTCTCAATTTTGTGTTGCGAATGATGCAGCAATTTATTTTAACTTGCAATCCGGGTCTACGTTAATTTTGCTCTTTTAAAATCAAAGTAATACTAAATGACGGCTTTTGACTTAAATTGAAAAAAAAGATTACTAAAAAAAGTGCGTGTATAAGATAATTTTCGTTAGTCTAGTTCTGCCTTACAATCTAAAAGCAACTTCCTCGAAATTGTAACATCGACTTGTAATGTGCACAAGTTTGGAACAAATTATGTTATTATTTCTTCTTTAGCTTCCATTCGTCTGATATATTCTTTACTTTTTTTATTTTATTGGGTTGGAACAATGGAGGTAAGGGATTTCCCCACGTTGCAGACAGATGGTCTACGCTCTAAGAAATGCCTGCGCGTCTACTTACCCGCAAAACACTCAAACTGCCAATAATTGCAATCTAGAAAATCAGCTCAGCGAATGATGAGGCGGAACATCTGTTTAGACCTAAAAATTAAGTCTGCGCTGTGGCATTACGCAATGCAAAGTCTCATGCTTGCATTGCGTAATGACACAGCGCAGACTTAAATTTTGAGGTGTAAACGAGATGTTCCGCCTCATTATTCGCTGAGCTGATTTCGTAACTCGCAGAGATTGGCTTTTCCAGTGTTTTTGCGGGTAAGTTGACGCGCAGGCATTTCTTAGAAGTGTGTTATAATTGGCTGTCGCCTTGAAGTCGGCGTAAGCGGCAACGGCGTGGGGGAGGGGGGGGGGGGTTAACACGCGTAATGGCATTTTAGCGAATGCGTTCATGAAACGTACGTGTTTAGCGTCGATGAAACATGTTTTCACGAAATACCGTGAGAATAAGGAAGTCAATATCCCACCGGCAGTTGTCACATGATTTCAGACAGCTAATGGGATACGAATGCCGATATATGGTTACCCGAAAAAGTAATTCGACAGCAAAGCATAAATCAAAGTACACCTAATATTTAATGCAGAATATCGCCCCCCCCCCCACCCCCCACCCCGATCTAGGGTAACCGGACCAAAGCTCACCGGACAGAAGCGCACCAGACAAAATCTCACCGGACAAAAGCTCACCCGTTTTTTTTCACAGACCCGGACAAAAGCTGACCTCATTTTTTTTGTCACTTTTTATTTGCTACCTAGAGCGAAACACGGGCTGGGATAAAGTGCGGAGGCGATGGACGTTGCACCATTTTTAGGACAACTGGTACTTCATCCCATGCAAAGGTGTCGGCAGATAAGCCATAACAAGCAGAGAAGCAACGATTTGGGAGCAAAATGTTAAGTCATTGAAACTGAGTGAAGCTGATAAGATCAAGCTTGCTTGACTCAAGGTATGCCGGAGCACCCTTGTGCCACGCCCAAGAAACTTCGTGAACCGAAGTTCTTGAACCCGAAGAGTGACCGAATAAGCGAAGTCGCTCTTCGGTGAACTTGTTTTTTTTATAGCGCTTAAAAATGTGACACTATACGCGCACATAAAGGTTAGGTACAATGTCTTCCTTACTAATGCTTGGTTTTCTTGGGGTTCAGGGTAATATTTGAAGTGAATGGCTAAAAAATTAAATTCTTTCCGTCATTGTGCGTCGTAAATGTGCTTTAAATCAAGGATTATCTCAGGGTGATGTGAAAGGCAAACTGAAGCAAAACAGTAACATACAAACTATCGAGTTGCGAATTTTTAAATATATTTTGTAGGAACGCGAGTTGGGCCTTTTGGACCAGTATACAAGACAGATGACCAATTTAGAAAGCTGTTCTGGATTTTAGATAGGATGGCGTTCCTTCCACCGCAGCTTGTGCCCGAAGGGCTAACCTACATCAGGGAAAAGTCTACCGGTGACATGGCGACCTGCTGGACTACTTTGATTGCACATATGTCAACGGCCCCTTCCGTTATGCTTCTGCTCCTTCTGCTGCGGCACTCAGAGCGAATTCTTCCCTTTGCCTGACTGTGCGCCGGCGACGACCGGAGTTGCTCCCGGAACGGTGGAATATGTACGATGCCAATCTTCAAGATAAAGACCGGACGAACAACACCTGCGAAGGATGGAATACCGGGTTCCAGAAGCTTGTCGGCCACGCCCATCCAAGCGTTTGGAAGCTGATTGAATGCCTACAGCAAAATCAGGCGCTCGTGGCCACGGCATTGACACAAACCCGCAGAGGTGAGCCCCCAGTGAAGCGGGTGCGAAAAACCATTCTGCGCTTGCAGAATCGTCTGAAAAATATTCTCGAGGGGTTCCAGGCACACCGAGACCTACAAAGACTGCTGGAGCTAGTTGGGGACTGCATTCGCTTCGAACCAATCGATAAATAAACTTGTTTTTATTCTAATCAACAAACCATGCGCCCGTCAGATTTAATGTATCGTTGCATTTTAGTGTCGTACGCACTGCATCTAAGTTGCCCGCACTCGTGTTTAGACCAACATTAAATTTTATCCTGGTGAGCTTTTGTCCGGGTCCGTGAAAAAATGGGTCAGCTTTTGTCCAGTGAACTTTTGTCCGGTGAGCTTCTGTCCGGTGAGCTCTTGTTCCGTGAGCTTTTGTCCGGGATTCCCGATCTAGACTCTCATAAATAGGTTTGACATTTCCACGTGCGAATAGTTCAGTCGGCAGCGTGCTCAACTTTCACGCCTCTGGCTGGGGCTCAATACCCGCCAGCGCTTGTCCTTTTTATCTTTCTTTTGTTTGGATGACTGGAATGTTCCAGATGACTCGAGAATATTGTTTGTTTGTTCGAGCTGGGAAACGCCTATACTCGTTTTCACCTCAAGAAAAACGTATGTTTTACGCATTGTTCATATGCCGCGCGAATAGTTCTTTCGAGATTTGGTTGTCGTAGTAAGAAGCGATGCTTATTGCGCTTGAAGTGTCTACGTGCTGATAAGATAACATCTGTCTAATCTAAAATGTACCTACATATATTTTAATCCTCTACATAAAAGGGGAAATTAGTTACCGTCTGCGAGAAGCCGGTCTTTTTTTTTACTACGGTTCTTGAGGTGAAAACGAGTATAGATACACACGCGCTTACAAGAAGAGCTTTGCATGGCTGCTTGAAGCATCCACCCTTCCGTCGCCGTCAAAGTATGTACGGTCGTTGTTACTTTATATTTCTAGCACAAGTTCGCCGCATTAAACGTTCATTTTAGGTTTTATTAATCAAGTTTATGTTTTTATTTGTGAAAGTATTTCAAATTCATGCCTAGCTTATTCCCAGCGAAAAGTAAATAACAACGCTGCAAAAAGGCAGAAAACTGTAACTAACGTTCTAGTTAAGTCTAGTAAAAAAACACACAGAACACAACAAACACACACAGAACGGACAAACTGCTCGTTACTTCAGGAGTGCCCCAGGGTTCCTAACTTGGGCCACTTTTGTTTTTGATTTACATTAATGACATTCCAACCAATATTGATGTCCCGATTAGATCGTTCGCTGACGACTGTATTATATATAAAACAATAAAAAGCCATACCGACAATCTTACACTGTAGGAAGCTTTGGATGAGATACTGTGTTGGACTAAAAAATGGCAAATGAAGCTAAATTATTTGAAAACAGCCGTCATGACAGTGTCCTGTAAAAACAAAAAGCCAGTTCAATTTAGTTACTTGCTTGATGGAGAACCAGTAAAGCGGGTCGAGGAGTACAAGTATTTAGGACTTCTTTTAACAATAAACTGAACTGGAACCAGCACTTAGAATTAACGGTAAACAAAGCGAGGGGCACTTTGTTTGCGTGTCGTAGGAAATTAAAATTTGCTGATTTTGACACTAAACTTATTGCTTATAAAGTTTTATTAGGCCTGTGCTAGAATATGCTAGTTCAGTGTGGTGAATTTTCACACAAAACGGTATTAACAAGCTTGAAAGTATCCAAAAGTTAGCTGCTCGGTTTATTTTTAATGATTATCGTAGAGAAACATCGTCCACTGAATTAGTTATTAGAGCGAAGCTTCAACCGTTGCAAATGAGAGCGAAAATTGATAGATTAAAATTGCTGTTCAATATCCTTAACGGCACTCGTCAGGTTCAAAGCTCTAACTATATACAACCATTATCGACCGGGTCCTCACGTCTAAACCACACAAGAGCGTTAAAACAATACAGGTTCAAAAACGACTGTTTTAGATATTCTTTTTTCCCTCGGGCAATTCAAGAATGGAACGAGTTACCAAATGATGTCGTCGTCAACACAACTGTTGCTAATTTTGTATCTGCTGTTGAATTTATACTTAATTGAGTTTTCATTTATAAATCTGCATCTTGTTTACATGTTTGTACCCACTCCTACCATGGCTCCTTGAGTGGAGCCAGTAGTATTCCTAACTAAAAAAAATATGAAGCACAAAACTGACAAGCGCTTAACAATGAGCTGATCTTTTAAATTATTTTTGGCGCCTGCAGCTGCGTCCTTGTTCATTATCGCATGACCATTTATTATATCTCATGTCTCTGTTTATTAATACGCAAATAAAAGAAAAAGAGACAAAATAGGAAGATTCAAACGCCGTTGCTTACAGTAATTATAATATGGTTAATTCGGTCATAAAAGATTTGATGTTTTGCTAAATATTAATGCAACTCCCGTTTATCAGTATTGTTTCAGGTGTGCTTTCAAGGTCCTGCAAAAACAAATTACCTAAAACTTTTAAAATGTGTTCTACATTTTCGAGTCTCCTCCCTCGAACACACACGTTTATACAAATCATGAAGGCAATCAAATCTTCCAAACTAAAATGACCTTCTTAAAAGTTAGCGCATTGTCTCCCTGGGGTTCCCCAGGAAGCACCTTTACAAACACAAATGTAAATATCATATTGCGCTTAAAAGATCTGTTCTCGTCTTAAAATGAGGAGGCTCGTTATTTTAGCTTTATCACGTAACAACAAAAAAGGCAGACAACGCGTTTCAAGGCTTTGTTTGTTTCAACAGCTTCTTCATCACTACATCTGTAGCGATTAATTAGCAGAACTTCACATCCGTCCAATCGGAACTAGAATTCATGCACCATTGTTTAGTTTAGCCTCAGGTTACCTCGGAACTGATACTGTATCTTGTTTTTCTCTGGTGTATCTTTCTTCGTTTATTTTGACCTCCTGGAGAGTCAGGGACACGAACATTTACACTTGTAGCTCAATTTCCTTTTTATTGGCTCTGCCGGACGTTGTTTTTTTTAAATATATATCGGATCCTCGTCACCCTCGGAGAAACTCAACCCATGCAGCACGCAGAGCAACGCCTTACTTGACAAAAGTTTCGAAATACAAGGGAATATATGACACAGCGGACAAGACAACGAAGATTGTAGAGAAGAAGGATATAGGATGATCGCTCCTCCTTTGTACTTTTACTCTGCCCTCTTCACTGTTTTACGCGCTGTGACGTTAATCGCTTAAACACGAGCGAACTCGTCCACATCGCCACTTTAATAAAAACAATGAATCTAACTTGGGCCTAATACGGTTTTGCTACAAGGCGTTAGTTAGTATCAGAGAGTTTTTTTCTTTCGTAAGTATGTTTCTGGTTTTTTTCCTTGGCTTGCCGCTAGTTAATTGCAAATTCGTAAATAAAGAGTGTGACAAATGAATTAAAGACTTAGCAGTAAACTCTAAATCGTGCACACGTTTGGATAGTTCTGGTCCGAAGTTGCCACATCGCAACCAAACAACCTGAAGTGAAACCTAAACTGTGGAAAGGAACGTTACTGGGCTGGTTCGTTCATCTTAGTTTAACATAAAAAAACACAAAGAGACTGGGAGACGATGTAAACAGGACAAGCGCTTGTCCTCTTTAATCCACGCCCCAGTCTTTATTTTACGCAATTTAATATGTTTAACCTACCCTCTCGAACAAGTGCCAGCAGTGAACCCTAAGGTTTGCACTTCTTTGGCGAATTAGAGGACAAAGTATCCGCCCTCTGGCAAAAAAACGTAAACTTTGTCTATGCCCTTGCTTTTTTAGCTTTTTGAAGCTCTAAATTTCCACACAAAAAACACATTTTTCCCCCAAAACTGTGCTAGCTGAGATGTATTTTCCTCGAACAAAGTGAGGTTTCAATTCCGCTGTCTTGCCCGAGTTTAGGAACATGGTGGCTAGTAACTGGATTGATATCGAAGGAATTGATTTATTTACTCTCCCCAGTTTTTTTTTTCTGTTAAGTCATTTTTACTCGAACGTCTGACTTTTTTTTTCTACTTTTTGTCGCGAACGTCATGAGTTTTGTGTTTCTTTTATTCTTATTTCCTTAGCAAATCCCTTGTATGAGTAAGAAAGCTGATTAAATACTTGTCCTGGAGCCCTAATCTGGACACTTGGCGAAAAAGGTCGGCGAGAAATCGGCGGCTATGATTGGCCGGCGCCAAGGTCAAGTGCGGCATTGGCCAATCACGGCCGCCAGGTTTGCTTCTGTCCAAGACTTTCTTTCCATGTGTTCCAGATGTAGATTGGCCCCTGGAGGATAAAAGAATGCGCAGCTATATTGTAATTTCAATAAGCAAGAAAGACATCGCGCACAAATGTGTCTGACATTTCTATTTAACATTTTTCCCTGAGCAACTTTGACACACTCTCAAAAAAAAAGAAAATCACTTCCCTAATTCTAGTATTGAAAATAAAAAATATTCCGGCAACGTAACTTTATATTATAGGCTTGATATTTTGGCCATTGTTTTTGGTGAGAACGTTTACTTTAGACAAATACTTTCTTCCCGTGCGTCCGTACTTCCTAAACTTTGTGGTGTAATTGTTCATTTAGTTATTGCATGAAAACGATCTTGAGTAGAGCCTGCATTTTTTTGAGCTGGAAACACCACATCGATGATGCCAAACCCGATGCATCAGCAAAGCTAAACTACAAACGTTTGTTGTTGATATCAATCCGGATTTATATTGTTCTCACGAATAGTCGTTGCGTTCTCAACGAATCGTAATGGTAGTATAGCGAAAACCAAGTAAATACTCACTAAGAACAAGGAACAATCGCGTGTAACTCAACTTTTCTGATGACAATGAGTTATATATTGTTAACTAACGGACTCGTCGACCGTAAGCATGTGTGAATAAGTGAAAGTCAGTGAGGGAAGTCGACAGCGCCATTACATTTACCATGACAGCTCTGAACGCTAACGTGGAAATATTTTGGCCAAACGATGGAGAGCGCTGCTGAGGAATACGTATGTACTTTTAAAAGAAGAGCCCTATAGAATACACGAATATTCCATGTTCTCTCAAACCAATCTCCAACACGTGTACAGCCAAAGTGCTACGAGGTGGAGTCCAAACATTCTATATCCCCCAACCATTGCACGATGGCGAAATCTCATTTTATCGACCCCGCCTCAGCATTTTTAAAATGAGAAGTTGATTTTTTTTCATTTTTCGGTGGGGTGATTGGGGTTCGGATTCTCTTCGATCGCATTCGAGAGACCTCTTTCTTTGTGGTCTTGTATGTGAAGACTCATGGTCACTAATGCTTTTTTATTTTATTTTACACACGAGTAGCAAGTATTTGATGAAATGCCTTATCCATTTTTAGAGCCAGAAATTGTTGAGGCAAGCAAAAAGTAAAAAACAAAACAAAAAAACATGATAATATAATAAACAAAAATAAATTTTGTTTGTAATATTTTTTGCTGTTTTCAGCAACAAGGTTGTAATATAAGCAAATCCAGCACTTAAAACGTCATACAAAAAAGGCACACCAAAACAATAAAAAAAGCCTTCTAGAAGAGTAAAATGAAAATAAATCTTAACAGCGGTTTTCTCATCAAAATATTTGATCTCAAACCAGATATTTCACGAGTTGTGTTTATTCTCCTTGTGTTTCTTTTTTCCACAATCGACTTCGTTTTTTTTTTAGTTTCATTTTTAGGACTATTCTTTTATATTTGTGAAACGGGAACAGCGCGAACATAAACAAAGGACGAGTAGAAGAGGTAACGACAAACACGGCGCTGACTAGCAACTGAAAGTTTATTTGTGCACAAAACACGAAATAAACAGGAAAGACACACAAACAACCCGTCAAACCGATTTCACGCACACGCTTATCCGCGATAAGACGAACTTTCCACAAGTCATGATAAAATTCATCTCGTCACTCTTCAGAGCTAAAGACGGCGCACTGACGCACGCTTCCTCTCCTTTAACAGATATAAGAAAAAAGCTTCATCAATTTCCCTCACGGTTTTGTGTCTGTGCCGGGCTACAATTGTTATATCATGAAAACATGGCTCACAGCCGCAACGGCTACAATGAATTGCAAGGTGGCCGGAGGGAGAGGAACGGAGGGAAAGGGAATGTTCCCTCGCCCTTACATTTATACACCTGCCCGTCTGTCCTATGTAGACTCTGCCGCACGAGAGAGGGATCTGGTAGACAACCCCGTGGCACACGTGACATAGAGGTGCGGTGGTTGACGTCACAGGCCACTCGAGGGGAACCGCGTCTATTCACAGAGGTGCACAGTCGGGACAGCTTACGGGGCGCAGAGAAGACAACGGGTACATCAAACTTATTGGCGACACGCTTAACATTGTGGGACAGGGCGTGGAGATACGGCACAACAACTGGTCTCGACGCTGGTTTTTGTCGTACTTCAGAGCCAGCAGGGCCCTGAAATTTTTTAGAAGGGTCTGTTTGTGTGGTTTTCCCCTTCTTCTCGTCCCTCGTTTATTTTCGCGCTGTTCCCGTTTTATGATGTCAAACCAACTCACCCAACTCTATGCGTTGTTGCGATTCATTTCTTTTATATGTGTGTAATTTCTCTTAGTCGACTGGAGGCGAGGGTTCAATTTCTGCCCTGTGCCAGTCTTAGCGACGCTTTATTTTCGACCATTGGCGTCTTCACCCCATCTCACAATGAATGGTTCACCAATGGACAGGATGGTGACCAGTCGCATTTATAAAAATATATCACCTTAATGATTTCATTAAAGTGTCGCAACGCGTTGGCAGTGCGATTCCCTTGTAAGTATTCCCGACATCGATCTGCTTTGTGAGTTTCCTTCATCTGGCAGTCTGGGTGAAGCCAGCAAAAGTAGTAAGTTTTCAGCTGTCTTCGTATTCGAGGACCTTTCTGGCTTCGCCCATATTTTCGGGTGTAAACCTAAAAAAATACGAAGGAAAGACATGAGTCTTTGTATATGGACACTGGATGAGGGGTACAAATATGGTGCCTCTGTTTGTATGTAACTGAGGGGGATGCCGATATTCAGGCATCGGGTAGTTCTGCAATATTTTTTTTCTTTGCCTTCACACGTAGTTTATGTTCGATAAATAATCATAGTTAGATATCAAAGCTATAGCAAATAATTATAAACTATGAAATGAAAAATATCAGAGAAGAGGGAAATACGTACGCGTGTAGTTATATCGGAGATGAGGGCGCGTTAATTAGAGGCAGAAGAAACTACCTTACTTGAAGTCTTGCCTGATAACATCGAACATCAACTGGATTGTTTAGTGGAGGGTGTAGTAGTTACGGGCAGTATAAATATTTATTAAAAATTTGCAATACCTGACTTTTTAAAAAGTGCAGACTTTCTTATCTTTGTTTTTCGAAATTTATTTTCAATATTTATTGTATTTTGGTGAATCACTATACTATAATGTACATAAATTTTTTTTGTTTTTCATTTGTTTTATATTTACTTTTTATGAAGATTATTTCAATACATTCGCTGCATCTGCTGCATTAACTTTGGTCCTCCCCTTTTGTCATACAAAATAATAGACCCCTTTCGAGATACTGCCCTCACTTAGGAGCTGTGGAATCCCTGTAAAATGGCGGACTAAAACCTCAATGTCACAGCACACTGAGAAAAACACACCCACAGAAAAAAGTGAGGATCGCAGTGACATTGAACTTGCGACACTGTTTGATTTGCTCGTTCACTTGTAGTGTTGGCCGCGCTTCGACGTATCTTATGGAATTACTTTCACGTTTATCGATACAGTTGTTCCGCTATTGTGCAGTGGTTCCGAGGTTCAAATAATCAGCACGTGACTTTCTAAAGGGGTCTAAATCATAACTTGTAGGTTTGAGCAAGGCGAGGCATAACATCTGAAGGGATAACTGTCAAACGACCAGAGTGTATCCTGATAAGGCACTAGAAGACTTCGTATTGAGGGTCTGAAACGAATCTTGCGATATGTCAAAAATGTTTGTATTACTGCTTTGTTTTGAGCATTAAGCAAACTTTTATCCCCTATTTGATTTGAGCCACGTGGAAAAATGTTTCTCTGTGGGAGCATTTACGCTAATACTCCTTTTAGGTAATACTGTACGATATAATCAAGGCAGTTCAGTTGTTGACGATACATGCTATCTTGTAGATGTATAATCATACGCACTGCAAAACCTGCCTAATTATACAGGAAACTGTAAAATTAGGCATGGTTGCCAAACTACCAGAAAAGTGGATCCGTTTGAATCTTGAATCGTCGTCGCAAGATTTGTTTAAATTCACTTTCGTAGCTTGCACAGCGACCTTGGGGGCGCGTTTTTAGTTTGTTTAAATTTTATCCTTTGCTGTCCAAATATTCAGTTTTGTTAAAAGAAAAAATAAATAAAGTTAAAGGCGCCACGAAGCCAACAGCTTGAACCCGAGCCATTCTGCAAGTAAAAATGAAAGGAACGGCTGTGAAATCGAACATTATCTATGCACGCAAAAAAGTGAACCAAACATGTCTGCTAAATTTTCGCTCTCAAAACTGGTGCAATGCGTCCAACAAAACAATTGCTTTATAAATATAGTTAATTCCTCTATGCGCTCATTAGTGCTTCGTAATAAAATCGCACTCTTGTCTTTGGAAGCGTCCTTCTATGCGCAGCAATAGCAAAAGTCCCAACCCAGTATTATATCCGCGTGTACATTCTAAAATGCTTACGATTGAATGTTGTCCTGTCCTGTCCTCCCTTGTCAGTTGTCTTTAGCGCTAATATTTTATCATTTTCAAACAGCGGGGCGTCCCAAATATTTTGTTATTTTATTTTATTTTTTTAGGCTAAGTCGAGTGAGCGCTCAATATAAAAAAAATATAAAGTCAGAACGATTAAAATAGAAAAGGTTACTTTAAATTTAGCGAAAACACAACGAAGCTACCTTATGAACGTCCAGTTTGTACTTGCAATTCACTCAACATTGTTGAAAGAGATTATATTTTCAATGGAATGAACTAACACAAATTACAGAGTTTTGTGGCGTCCCTTCTTCTCTAGCGTAGGTGTGTTGCGACCGTGCGTACGTAATTGTTTACCCATGCGTTCAACTCTCTATACTACACGTGCCCTAGCCTATGCTCCAGAGCACATGTTTCGTCATATTGCGCCACGTGTGGGTTTGTTCCTCTGCTGAGGAGACGCCTGGTTCCACTATCATTGCTCGTCATTCATCACAGAAGCAAATCAGAAACCATCTGGTGTCCATCTCGAAAGACGCTGCAAAGAGGTTGGAGTTTCTCGCAACAGAGAACAAAAACATTTTTGTGTTCTCCTTCCGAAAGTTCTGTTTCAACGCTTCGAAAAGGCGCGGTGGCATGGAACAAATTGCATCGGACGTAAGTGCTGGAGGCACTTTCTACAAGGCTCCTTTGTTTGTTCGCTGGCACGATGCTGGACATGGGAAACGAAGTTCTTTGTTTGGTTAGCTGGCAGCGAAAATGGCGACTTTCTTAGTTGGTTCACTCCAGCTCTGTGTCTTATGGTACCAAGAGTTGGCAAAAATATAAACAGAGCGAAATACTTCCGATCATGGCAGCTGCTTTGTCGCTGTTCACTGGGAACCTCCCAAGTACAGAAGCTTGTACGAGGCGATCTTTAGTTCGGTCGTCTGGTATTATTTTTATTTTTAGAGCGCAGCTCTTAGGCTCCCGTTTCCGGCTAGAGCGGCATCGCCGTCGCCGTCGGCGTAACCGCGCGGTGCATTATGGGAAATGTCCCATAATGCACCTCGCTGAGCCCCCCCCCCCTGGGTCACGTGACGTCAAGGGGTCTATGACCTCCCAGGTCACGTGGCCCCCCGAGGTCATGTGACCCCCGAGGTCACTGGACCCCCAGGTCACGTGACCCCCCCTCACCCCGAGGTCACGTGACCCCCCTCCCCCTAGGGCACGTGACCCCCCTCCCCCGAGGTCGCGTGACCCCACCCCGGAGGAGATTGAAGAAATGAGGGGAGGAGGAGAAGGAGGAGGAGGAGGAGGGTATACCCTCCCCTGAGTACCCTTCCCTCCTCTTCCTCAAGAGCTGCGCTCCAATTCGGCGTCACAGGAAGTTGTAAACGGCTTTCACTTTTTCTTCGTATCCTCATTGTGCGTGTGAGCCGGACATGTTTCTTGTTATGAGTCGACATATGTCGCTGCGCTGCTTCGCAATATTGTCGGCTCCTTTTTTGCCTGTAGGACGAGCTGGATATCAATTGCAGCAAGCCACAAAACGGCAGCATAGGGCAGCTGGAGGCATATAAGCATTCGGACTTGCAAAATGTAACCTTCTGAAAAGATGTAACATGAAACAAGCAAACAAATATACGACGATTTTTTTCACTGAATTGTGGCCAAGTAGAGAGTGCAAAACCTGAAGCTTGTGTAAGTAATTATACGTTCCCGAGCTCCGCTAAGGGAATGCTTGCGATTTGGTTTATTGATATTTGTATTGATTGACTAATGGCCACTTTCAAGCGTGCAAGTATAGTGAACATTGCTGCATTTGTATTTTTGTTATCACCATAGGTATCTGAAAGTATGAAGCTGCTATCTTTTGGCATGGATCTGAAGAACACGTTTCTCTTTGTGTCCTCCGAAACGTATCATCGCACAGCAGCATAGTTAGACTGTTATCAGCAGCAAGATAAATATACGATATTTCGGACGACGAACAATTCCTTCAAAGTTTATATGAGCGATCGTAGAAACAAAAAAAACTTTATTTGAATTGCGGTACTGAGGTTGATGCGAAATATTAATCTTCATTTGTTTTAGCGAAAACTTTAATCATGTTTTCCTTTATCTATTCGGCTGACGTATAGCCCCAAATGATATAACAAGATTAATGCTTTCTGAGACACACATATACATAAATTTGTCAATGTAACGAGCGCAGCCCAAATAATTGTGTAGACGAGCTTATTAATAACAATATTTCTTGAACGCACCGGGTCTTTGTTGGGGTACGTTAATCCAGAACGCCTTGGCTTCACTTGCAATCAAAATAAACTGGGTATAATATTTTCAAGTGCACTATATCGTGAACTTTCGTCTATACTGTAATATACCGGCGAATGAGAAGAGCGAGTTCCAGAGAAAAAGTATCGTGTTTTTCGGCTTGTGTAAATTAACTATGTATAGCAGAAATCTCAAACTCCGTGAGAATGTAACGCTAGCTGACAGAATAGAGCTCAAAAGCTTGAAAGCATGACATCTACCTGTCTCAAAAGGTTATTGATAAAAACTTACTGTCTTAATGAGCCGACGTCCACCTAAACCTAATATTGTCAAAGCGAGAAATGACATTGTAGGCACCTGTGGCATGTCTTTCAGTGAAGAAACGAACTTGTCAGTAATAAATAAAACACTATTTTCTTTCTTCACTGGAAAAGTTTTCTACTGATATAAATCCCATGAGCGTCCGCAACGTCAGTTCTTCTTTTGACAGTGTTAGGCTTAGATAGATGTAGGCTCATAGAAATTTAGTTTTTCTCAACTATTTTTAATAGAGGTAACGTCATTCTCTGAATTTTTTTCGTGATATCCAAACCGCTAGCTTCACATTCTCATGGAGTTTGAGCTCCTGCGACGCATAGTTGATTTACCCAGGCCTAAAAGCACGGTTATCTTTTCTCTGGGACTCCTGAATATTATTGCTGCACGTTCCACCCTTTCCAGTGAAATTGCGCTAATAAGGGGCCGTGATACCGGATACCACACTTCGAAGGGGTCTAATCAGTCGCGATACGATTATATTTTCAAGAAACATCAATCAATATCAAATATTTTCTTATCTAAAAAACAAATATATGTTTAAACTTTAGTAGGCAGTACACCCGCCCCTTTCAACAGGAATGTAAATGAGGTGGTATAACCAAATTCCTTTACCCAACCAACAAAGCCTCGTTCGAACGAATGATCGTTTGCTATGGCCTTGGAAACAAGCTGAAAGTAAAATAATAAAGACATGAGCGAATCACGCGTTTAACGCGGAGTTGTTGGCACTACACTTTGGCGGGACTGCGCTTGTCCGCCTTTCTTGCTGACAGAGGCTGACAGCTCGAGCCTATCCTAGCTTGTTCTACAGAGCTTAGCGATCTCTCAATTAATTTCGCCTGCTTTCAATTTATTTTAATTGGCTCTTGGTACCGCGTGATTAAACATTATACAACTTTTTCCTGTCAGTGCTAGCTTGTTTACGGAGAGCGTGATTAAAAATATTTCGTTTAATTAAACATTGGGGCATCCTTAGTACGCCAAATATAAACGGAAACATGTTTTCACCTAGCAGCGCTAAATTGTTTTGTCGTATGACATCCCCAGACTAGAGAGTGGAGACCTGTAATCGAGCGGAGTGTGTTTATTTACTTTTGGTTGAAATACAATACGACGTAAATGTGTAATCAATATAAAATTAACACAAATAAACGAAAATATAAGGTTGTTTCATTGAAGTGGTGACATCATGCACAGTATGTCAACTGCATTGCAGACGCCAGACACAGTCGACGCAGCGCAAGCGCGCTGATGGGACCAAAGAGCCATTGTGAGAGGCACACCATCACGATGTACGTCATGTTTCTCTACGTGTTCTATCATCGCTTAACTAATCACATGCAGAAAAGGCCCAGTGACTTCTGCTTCTGCCGCTCTTGATAGCTTGTGGCGCTAGATGCGTCTAGACGTACGTTGAAAAGACATATAGTAAATATTCTTATTTGATTTCGTAAGTCCTAAATAATTGTGAGACTCATTTTAGCTCCGTACCTATTATGTAAACAAGAAGATGAAAATGTTCTTGTCAATTACATAGCAAGAAAGCGAAAAGTATATAAGAAAGCGTAAACAAATCACTCTTTCGAAAAGAAGTTTGTGATAAGACGATTTTAATCAGAAAAAATTCTAACTGGCGAATAAAGATCACATTACGGTGTAAAGGAGCGGCCTAAAAGAAAGAATAGCCTTGCACTGTAAGAACGAGTGGAGGGCACATGATGGCTCCTATTTTGTCGCATTCATATTGTTACGCATCACTGCCTCGTCTATGTGCGCTAGATGAATGACACGATGTAACACTTTGTGTCTTTGTGCGCCAATCTATAATAACTTATAGATTGGCGCACATTGATCGTGATGTTAGCTCGTGGCTATCTTGTCAGTCCAGGTTGCTTCTAACGTAGAACAAAGAAATGCAACAAATTACTTCAGGGTTATACACAATTAAAGGGGGCGCTTGAGCTCCGCCTTCAAGAGTGGAACGCGATAGCTAAACATATAAACCCCCGCTTGTTCCCAAGCAGCGCAAGCGTGTCTGTGTCGCCCAATAAAGAAAAACAAACTTTGCGTTCATTGTCCGTCTCGCCTACGAAAGGATCGTAAGTTCGAATCCCGCCTCTGTCCTTTACTTGGCATTACATGTCGCGATTGTAGCACTTTCATTCCACGCTTGACGTCACGTTCCACGTGGGCGTGGCGGGTTGTTCCGAATTCCGCGCGAGGTCATGTGATTATGACGTCATGAACCTATCGAGTAATCAGGACTTCCCCGTCAGCAACACCGACGCTGCCTTTTCTGCAACTCGAGGTCCCTAAAACTATCGCTTTAAAGCTATCACTGCGAAATAAAACTTCAGACGCTGCAAGAATTAGCCAGAAAAATAGACGGACACAGACGTTTCTCTGATATCACCGACAACTCAAGAAACAAAGGGCGTGGTTAGTCGAGATCACCTCATTGTGTCCTCGGAGCCAATGGGATTACCGCATTGGTCGGTAAGAATGCGTTTCTTGGGATGTCAGTGACTATCTAGTTTCCTCGTTCTTTTACTTTCATATACTTCACTTACATAAGCCTGTGAGTCTCGTTACTTTGATGCATGGCATTAGCTAATTCCATACATGTACGTAACGCGTTACAAGTAACGAGTTACTTGTACCTAGTTACTATTTTCGGTAACGAGTAACGTATTTAGTTACTTTTTTAGAAAAGGAACGAGTAACGGTATTTAGTTACTTTGAAGGCCAAGTAACGAGTAACGGTATGTCGTTACTTTTGAGGAGTAACGTGTACAACACCGCTTAAACAGCCTTGTTTTTATTCTAGCTTGAGTATGCGTCTATTGTGACAAAGGCAGATGGACAACCCGAAAAACAACTGAACAGTATGACAGTACAGCAACGTATATCGCTGAACACGTCAGTCGAACAGTTCGACTGATGTGTCCAGCAATAAAAGTTGCTGTACTGAACTCCACAGCTCGGAATGTCCTTCACCCAGCGAGCACAATCAGGTTCTTTGGTTGAACCTTTTAGAAACGGGTACGGACCGAATGTAAACCCGGGGTTGCAAACACTGGAAGGCACATAACCAATTACCCGCTGTCCTCAATGAAGGCGCAGTTCTCGAAGATTCACCAGCTCTTCCTGAAGCACAACACTGCCGTTCCTCCGAGCGCGTCGGTAGAACGACTCTTCAGCGTCGCCGGAGATGTGTTTTCAAGGAAGCGGGGAAACCTAACTGATGAAAACTTCTACAGGTAGCTGCTGCTTAAGGGCAATGACTACTAAAAAGAAAACAATAAGCCATGAAACAAAAACAGTTGTGGATTTGGTCGTCAAAGTAACGTGAAAAGTAACTCGTTACTTTTGAGGTAACTCATGCGTTCCTTTTGAGAATCGGTAACGAGTAACGTATTTAGTTACTTTTTGGAGCGAGTAACGAGTAACGGTATCTAGTTACTTTTTTGAGGTAACGTGTACATGTCTGGCTAATTCTAACGGGAGAAAAAGTTGCTTTTCAAAACTATTTAAAAAAGGTTTTATGGCATTCCTAAATTGCGATTGTGAATCAGAATAATTTATAAAATGCTGCGTCGACTCAAACAACCGGTGTCTATCTTTTTAGCCCATCAGCCATCTAACGCATTATCATTATGTTTGAAATTACTTTAGGGAATTAGATTAAAAATGATCTAATTTAATTAAAGAGTTAATTGCTTCCTCATTTTTCTCAGATATATGTAGACACTATCCACAAAAATATTTATTTAAAATTTTGTTTAATCTTTCAACAAGAAATGGTTGGCATAATTTTCTTAATACTTGACGTTGATTCTCCTACTAAAATAACAATTTTTAACAAATTTAAAATCAAACGTGTGTTTTTAGGCGAAATAAAATTTCATGCGCCAGCATTTTCCCCATTTCACAGAATGCACATCGAGTTGCAATGTAAAGTTTTGCAACGAGAATTTTTGCGTACTTGAATGCTTCGGCATTTGCATAGCAAATTCATCAATCTGATGAATTTGTGAATCGATTACCGTTCTTCTGCCTACCACCTGTTCTTTATGTTTTTGCGTCGTATTATTGCTAGAATATGGCGTATATCTACATGCTGTTTTCTCTACTGCTGGGGAAAAGCAAAGCCTTCTCGATCTCTCTTCTCCAAACGAAGATAAATTAATAAAAAATAGAATTTGAAATTGAATCTTATACACCAACTCATCTTTACAAAACAAACCGGAGCGCCCCTTCCGGACGCAACCGGTGCCGCGCATGCGCTACCGAGTGTGGGCAAGAAGCTCGCCATCGCCCATAAACAAACCATTGAAATTCGATGTTGTCGGCGTCGGTGTGAGTCTCCCTGCCCTTTTTTGCGTTCGAATGGTTAATTCTATGTCTTCCTGGCGATATCTGACTACATGAGCGGCCTCAGCGAAATTACCCAGGCTCGTTACACCGCAAAACTTCGCGTGAATAATGTGACATGCGGCGATTCATTCCGCGTAGACGCCGCAGAATGTACGCTAAAGACTGATTCGCATGATAAGATTTCGCCCGCAATTTTCAGTCGCGACGTCGCTCGGGCTGCAAAAGCGTGAACCGTAGCTGATATGGTCGACCTCGGCACTAAAAATCCCAAGCAGAATAGGACCAAGTGAATCACGCATAACAAGTCGGGGATGGCCACTGGTAACGATAATCAACATCTCCTTGTATCTACTGTTTACATCGAGCCTGCTTACCAACCTTCAAACTTAAGTCTTTTGAGGCCTTTACTTACTTCTTATCGCAAGTAGCGGGCCAGCATTTGGTGTACGGGCCGGTGTCCTTTAAAAAAGCAGACGACAAGCAGAAACGTTTCAAAGAGCAGACGACAGATCGAACAATCAGGTTGCCGTTTGAACTTGAAGACGCACTGTACGTTGGCCGCAGGTGGTCCGTACAACTTGACGGTTTTCCGGCGTTCATGTTGGAACAAAACAAATAAACCTGATGACCTCAAATATCCGTGAATTCAACCCCAAGTGCTTCCCGCCCAAGCAATCGTGGTCCGACGGCGTCTGGTTTTCCCTTTTTCACGCACATTTCCACGTTCTCGGACGAACCGAGCACATGAAAACTGACCTTCAAACCTTTCTCGACTATTCTGTTACAGCACCAGTCGCGGCGTTTTCACGAGAAGAAAGGTTTTTTTCTGGTTCCTTTCCAAACAACGCAGGAATACACGTCTTACATGGGGACTTCCGACCACAGCTCCAGACCGGAAGTGCGCCCGACGCGCCGCCACCGCGCCGTGACGTAACAGAGATGAGTTCGTGTATATGTTTTGATTTTAACTGTTTTGTATTCCAGCAAGTTGTTCCGTAGAAATTTCTTTTTGCAACTCCCTTTAAACATAACCCTAATATTTTAAGGGAATATTTTAGCTTGGCGAATAATACCTGGAGTGCAAGTGAGCTGGTGTGCATTATACATGAGTAAAACCCTGAGACCGGGAAATACAACGATAAAACATTTAGAGAAGTGAAAACTAGGGGAACAGCAGAGCGTTAAAAACTCAACTCACCCAGTTCTAGACACTCACCTTGACACGATGTCTGTCCTACTCTTTCCTGTCCTCTTACCGTCTTATATTTGTCCTCTCCTTAGTGTCAGAGTTGCCAATATGTTAGTTAAAGGAGCTGTGCAAAAATTTTAATGTTGAAAAGAATTGGTGTTTTCTACTTTTGACATTTTTCACCTTGTCACAAAGGACAGAAAACACACCTCTTTCCTTCGAAATGTTGCGATTCCGCCGCGTAATCGCGAGGCAAAATTAGAATATTCCTCGACATGCAGCCGCGAGCGGCGGCCGCGAGAAACACGCGGCATGACGTCAATGGGGAATCTTGTTGAAAGATAGCACGTTGTTCGAATAACTTCTCCATACAAGGTAACTTTTCTATAAATTTTGTCGTTCCAACATAAATGTAAATGCGTCAAAAACCTGGTATCGTCGACAAAACCTTTATTATACGGAGTTTCAGTGGCGCCATCTATCCTAGGTCCACAAAACCGTCAGCAGCGGAACAGCCGCCCGAAGCCGGAGGGGGAGGGGGACAGGGCCGGACGGGTATGGCCGGATTCGAATGAGACTTTCCTCCTTTCACCATATTGTTCGCGCGTGGCCGCGTGGTCGTGGTCACGTGGTCACGCGGTCGCGAGAGGAGGAGTTCTCGCAGCTCAATGATGGCTCTAAAGAGAGAGCTTCACCAGAACCCCGCGCCTTCCCCATTGACGTCACAGCGCACGGGACTCGAAAGTTAGTGAGGGAGTTGAGGGGCGCCAAAAACCTCAATCTTTGTCCATTTTTAAAATAAAAACTAGGACATGCAGACAAAAGCGGTTTTCTGTTCTGTAATTCAGAAAGCTCGAGACACCAACTTCCACATTAGTTAAGCGACGCACTGCTTGACCAAACAAGTGTGGCTTCGTTTTCATTTTTTTCTTCTCCGCCAAGGATAGCGCAACTACAATTTTATGTTGGATAAACAATTGCCCTAGGAACTTTTGCTTCATTTAAGAAATCCATTTTTCCACAAAATTACTTTCTTAAATAATATGGTATTGAGTAACCATTGTGGCTCCGGCTTTTTCATGTATTTATTGATAAATTTGGGCGAAAGATGTTTATTCGATATTTCCAGAACCAAAATATTTTCACTTTATCAATTACGTAATAATTATCTTCAGTTAACACTAGACTAAACAGGTTGATGTTGCCTGTTCATTCATCAGTTTTAATTTTTTTAGTCTTTGCTGGAGCTACAAGGAGTTAGGTTAGAAAATCATGCATGGCTTGTGTCGCTTCAACGATGTGTTTTAGATATCATGTTTATTCTCTCGAGACAAGGTAATGCTAATTCACAAAACGTTTTCGCTTCTACATTTATGTTTTCCGTTTTCGCTCATGCTTTTGAGCCCTGACTCCCAGCCAGGGTTCAGCATACTCCCTAAAAGTATGATGTCTACCTAAATCGTAATCACATTTAGAATATGCTACCGTGGAAAATTATATCAGCAAACGAGGAGACTACTTCTATGGGCCAAACACCCAAAAACGTAACTACCAACTTGCCAGCCGACTTCAAGAAAAACTCAAACTCAACCCGTTACATGCAGACACGCAATTCATCGACGTCCGAAAATCAACATGTTAGCGGTACATTAATTTTCTAAGGCATGCTGGCCACCAAACGCCAGCGTTGCAAACCAAGCGGGTTTGATTATCGCGTACCATTTACTCTGTTTCGTAAAAGTGGGAATGGAATGCAACCAGAGAACAAGAATATATTTTCACGAAGGACTAGGTGACGAAAAAAAGGAATAACTGAGAAACTGGAATGTTTAATGGGGCTAACTTGTGCCCAAAACAAAAAGGAAACATAAAATAACAGCAGAGCGTCACGGGCGTCGAAGTCCGCGTAACAGCAGAGTCGAACGCTGGGGTGAGACTGACGGCGGCTCACCACGCGGAGCCCCTTATATACACGCGTGGCCTTCTGGAATAATCAGCGTAGAAGGTTCGGCGTCTTGAACATTCTGATTTCGAACAAGCAACACGGTTCTCAAATTTACCAGAACATTACGTTAGAGTCAACAAAAATGCTTCCCGCGGCCAGGAATCGAACTCAGGCTTCCTGCGTGGAAGGCACGCGCGATAACCGTTAGGCCCTGAGCGCGCTGCCTGCGTGGTCAGTTGCGCTCGTGGCATTATCCCCCCTTTAAAAAAGTGTATCGTCCCGATGCAGCATAAGACGAAAATACAGATCCACAGCAAAAGAATAGCAGAGTCGAGAGCCACAGTTCACAGTTCACTTTTTGTCGAGAAGTCCAATGGTCTATCGTTCGTAATACGGCTTGAGCCGGACGACGTGCACCCCCTCGGGTGGTGGCTGGCGTCTTGCAGATGGGCGCGTTCCGTCGTGTAGAACTTCATAGTTCAGATCGCCGAGGCGTCGGATGATATTGTAGGGTCCGAAATAGCGTTTGAGAAGCTTCTCGCTGAGACCACGGTGCCGTATCGGTGTCCACACCCATACCCGGTCTCCGGGTTGAAAGTGAACGTCCCGGCGGCGAAGGTTGTACCGGCGTGCGTCGACTTGCTGTTCGTCATGAATCTTGATTCTTGCCAGTTGGCGAGATTCTTCCGCGCGTTGCCAGATCAGTTGAGCGTCGTTGTTCCCATCGTCGGCCGGCACTTGAGGCAGCCTGGCGTCGAGCATCGTGGTAATTTGCCGGCCGTGTACCAGTTGGAACGGTGTCGTTCTCGTGGTTTCTTGAACCGCTGTGTTGTACGCAAACGTGACATAGGGTAACACCTCGTCCCATATCTTGTACTCTACGTCGACGTACATGGAGATCATGTCGGCGATCGTCTTGTTGAGCCGCTCCGTTAGCCCGTTAGTCTGTGGATGATAAGCGGTGGTTCGTCAATGGCTGGAGTGACTGAGCCGAAGAACCTCTTGAGTCAGATGTGCTATAACAGATGACCCGCGATCTGTGATCTGCTCTTCAGGTGCGCCGTGTTGAAGGAGAATGGACTCTACGAAAAACTTGGCGACTTCAACCGCTGTTCCCGATGGAAGGGCTTTCGTCTCGGCGTATCGTGTAAGATAATCGGTCGCCACGATAACCCACCGGTTTCCTTGCGTCGATGTTGGAAACGGCCAAGGTAAATCCATTCCAACCTGCTGGAAGGGCGTAGAAGGGGCAGGTATCGGCTGCAGAAGTCCTGCTGGGTTCCTCGGAGGCTTTTTACGTCGTTGGCACTCATGGCAGGACCTGTGTAAAGATGGACGGTTTTCGGAGTCTCGGGCAGTAGTACTTGTCACGAATCCAGGCTAGTGTCCTGTTGTAGCCGCGGTGTCCAGCCTTCGGGTCATCGTGGCATGCTTGAAAGATTTATTCTCGAAGGCCAGCAGGAACCAGCAGCAGCCAGTCAGGGCTACTGGTTCCGAAGTTCTTGAAAAGCACGCCTCGCCGCAGAACGAAGCTTGACATGTCTCGGGCCAAGACTCGCGGAACTGAACTTCCTCGACCCATCTGACCCATCTGTTATGGCGGGCCATTCGTTCATAATCGTTGCAGCCAATCTTCAACGTCTCGTGGACCTCCCCGTGGAAAGGCGTCGGAGTCGGGGTGCGAGGGGAAGGTAAACGACGGCGGCGGCGGACGGGTTCTGGGACGACTGGTTGTCCATCGCCGGCCTCGTTGGCTTGTCTTTGTCTTGGGCGGCAAGTCCGAATTCCGGGTGTTGGCCTTAGGGTGTGACGAGAGAACCGGATCTCGGTAGTGCCTTCGTTGGTTCTCCGTGGGCTTGGAGTCGGACTTGCACTGCCGGCCCTCGGAGGTACGCTGCAGGGACATGCGGTACCCCGCCTCCACCAAAATGTCCCGAATGACGAGGTGACGAAACAAAGGAATAACCGAGAGAACTGAAACGTTTAATTGGGCGAACTTGTGCCCAAAACAAAAAGGGAAACAGAAAATAAGAGCTGAGCGTCGCGGGCGTCGAAGTCGGCTTAACAGCAGAGTCGAACGCTGGGGCGAGACTGACTGCGGCTCGCCACGCGGGGCCCCTTATGTACACGCGTGGCCTTCTGGAATAATCGGCGTAGAAGGTTCGGCGTGTAGAGCATTCTGACCTCAAACAAGCAGCGCGGTTCTCAAATTTAACAGAACATTACGTTAGAGTCAGCAAAAATGCGTCCACGCGGCCAGGAATCTAATCCTGGCTTTCTGCGTGGAAGGCACGCGCGATAACCATTAGGCCACGAGCCCGCTGCCTGCTTGGTCAGCTGCGCTCGCGGCAATATCAGAGAGTGTCATAGCGACCGCCGAAACTGCTTCGTGGGCGCGAAGAACACAAAACGCGGCAGGGGTTAGACTGTCATCGAAGCACTCTATTCCTAGTCACGTCCACTGAACGTGCACGCATTATGCTCCGGTGAATTTGTCGTTAAAATTTTGTCGGAACACTTGCCAGGTTTGAGTGTTGTGTGCTCCTCCATATATGCATTGCGGTGATGTGTTGGCATGGGGGACCGCGGTAGAACGATTTCTGTCTCTATGCAGTACGTTTGCAACGTGCAAAAGAGGGCATAGTCGCTTCCGCCAAAACGAAATCAAATCTTTATACTTGAGCAAGATACATTTGGTTGTCAAGTTGGCACTTTTCGAAGTTCTAGTGTTGAGCTTGTGTGTTATATATTTGCACTTTTAGAAGTGGCAATGTGCTACCGATACAATATGTAAAATGTATCACACAATACGTGTCTCCTGCCCCTCCAGATTTTTGTTCGTGTTTACCTTCGAGTGAACCCTTCAGCACTACAAAAACTGAACACTATTTTGCTTCATCGAACTTTAGAATGCGTTATTTATAAGAACATAAATCCAGAAGAATCAATGTTGGCACAGTTTATCAAGTTGGTATCATTTCACCATAATGTAAATAAACACGAGAGAAATGTAGAAAATAAACACTTTCCAAATTCAGAGAAACAAAAACAGGGAAAATGATGTTTTGGTTCTAACGTCATCTGTTCAACATAATCTGTCTATCATGTTTTTTTTACTTGATAAATTTCCCCGATTAGTATAACATACATCAAAGGGAACCAAACCTGCGTAGCGACCTTTCGCTTAATGTATTGCTGTAAGACATAGTGATTAAATTCGGCCTCATGTGACGCACGCGAACACACTTCAAAATAAGATAACGATGAAAAATGTAAGAACGAACTTGTTTTCGTTTTTCTGTCCCTGAACGCAAAACACTATACTTTTTTGTTTGTTTTAACTTCTAACTCCGTAAATCGGAAGGAAAAGGATGCTCTAGATCTAATAACCCGAAGCCTCCCCTGACATGCGAAAGCCACCAACGTTGTATTACCTTCAAAATGTCGTTTTCTTTTTTTTGTTTTCTAAGGCACAAAGCATTCTTTATCGCAGTACTCGTGGAGCGATTGGAGAAAAACCTCATATTTAGTTCCGCTACCCCTTCAATACAAACGCCTTCATTCTGCGCTTTTTCTCATAAAATACGTGTCTGCAGTTTTGCATAGAGCTACCGTAGAACAATCCGTGTTCTTTATGACGCGCGTTTCTTGTGAGGTATAAGGGGAAGTCTCGCTTTTTGTATGTTTTGCGTCTAGAAAATAAATATTGTTTACTTGTCATGCCACTCGAGCGAATATCTCTGCATGAAAAGTAACGTCACCGGGAGAGGAAGGCACGACACTTTGAATTCTGTCTCTTGAGCTCTACGACCTTAATAAACACAAGAGATCTTGACATAGTTGTGTTTGCCTTTGGGCCTACACGATTCGAGTCAAAACTTTGTCTCGTTGGCTGCTTTTAGTAGGTATTTATGTGTACGTTTTGAAGCGACTGAGAACTCTGCCACAGTAAGTCCTCACCGTTTTTTTTTTGTGTGTGTAGTGCACATTGAGAGAAGGGCGGAAGAAACAATGCAGTGAACTTTATTTTGGGGCAATTTTAGTTGATATTTCACTCTTTTTTTCTGAAATAACTTAGCGGTAAGTATTAAAAATGGTCGTAAAACACAGAGCAGGAAATACTGTTCCTGACATCATTTCGGAGGAGTATACTTTTTGCTGATTTTCTTGACAAGCATAAATAAACTTGTGCATGTGGACGTCCGGCGAAAAAAAAGGATTTTCAAACTGAATTTTGTTGCAACTCTTCTTTTTAAATAAAAGGGAGGGCGTTTGGTTACACGTGTGCAGGTTTCACACCCACCAACTTCTGCTAAAAAACCACGAGGGGACGAAAATTGAGACTTGTTTTTTTTAACGCCCTTTCTTGTTGTTTTGAATTGTACGCGGGGAAGCGTTTTTCTTGGCTGATGGCCAGGGAAAGTGCGCTCCCCTTTTCAGACCGGTTGATCTGCTACCAGTCATTAAGACTTGAACATATTTAAAATTGCGCACAGATGAAAATGACCGAAGGAGAAATAAGAGACTAAGCGCAATTTGTCTCTCCTCTGCTCCTTTCTATTTGTGCACAAATTTAAACATGTTCAATTATTACCAACTCGCCCAACGAACCAGCTTACTACGTCAAGACTTGGTTCTCTTGACCCAACTCTTATTTATGATAGAAAGCAATGGTGAACAAAAGCAATGAGCGATCCTAATACTTCCTGCTATTTATGAGGTACCACAACTCATAAATAAAAGAAGCAGTATACAAACGAATTGACGTCACGGCACCGAAATGTGGCGAACATTATTTAAATGAATTGCCCTGGCCGAAAAATAAGTATACCAGTTGTTTTCGGAGAGTAAACACTCTCTTACGCGCTACTTTGTAACTAACGACTGTCGAACGACGTTGACATTGATGTATTTCCAAAATAATAAAATGTTAAAGAGAAAACAAATTACCTGAGAATAAATACAAAACGACATTCTTTCAACTACATAGTTATTACGATGAAGTAGTCAACGATACCGCTTGAGGACTTGCCAAGTTCAATACCAAAATAGCATAGCGTCGGCAAAAGCAATAAAAATGAAGCGTGTAGGAACACCAACTCGATGCAAATAGTATGGCGTTACTCCCGACCTTGATAGTGGAGAGGAAAGCCAGGACATCCTGTCTTTGTCACAGAGTAAAAGCGTGAAAAGACACTGCGCTACTTAATTCGAACCGGAATTCGCCAATCTTTATCAAAAATATGTCTATAATGTAAAAACATTTTTCTTTAGATATTTGTCACAGGTAATCTGACAGATATAAATAAATTGAAAGCAAAAACGATAAATTCGAACCCAGAAAGAAAACATTCAACCTTCAGCTTATTGCCATGCACAAATTCCCGGCACTTCCTGAATAGGAATAACTTACCGAATGACAACCGCGTTGCATGCACTATGCGATGCTTTCGTTTTACACGTGCCCACTATGGGAACAAATATTTCGCTATTTCTCGTTTCCTTTAAAACTATTGATATAACGAAGTTACCGAAAATTCATACTGTAAATCAAATACCGCATGAACGATTGCATAAACTTCGAGATATGCTAGTATTAAATTATGTGTCATTATCATCGACGGGAGGATCGCAGTTTTTTGTCACGATTCATGGTTAGTTCGCAAACTTCCTTACTGCATTCTCATTGATTGCGGAGCGATATCAAGAGACTCGGCACCTGCAACTCCCTGCGGTATTTATAACCGTAATTGACTATAATTTAAAGAAAAGAAAGCAACGAGTCTTTGTTTAGAAGGTTCTATTCATTTACCATCTCCTATAGCTCCCTATATTCCTGCTTCGCGACTTGTTTTTTTTTTCTTTTTCAGCGGCAGCTTGTATCACCGGCTTCCTTTTGCTCACTGGACCAACCTTGTAGTGTCCGACTACTTTGCTTAGCAGCGTCTTTTGTGTCCATCTCGTTTCGTCTCAGATAGACATTGCTCTCCTTTGAAAGCAGAAACCTAATTGTTTTGATTTTTCTCTCATCTTTTAGGTTACGTGCTTCCGCCCGGTGGTGCCACCATTATTGCTGCTTAGCGTTGTTCGCAGTGGGTATAAAAATGTTTGGGTAAAAATGGTCACCATTCCCAGAGTATTGCTCTGGACTTTGAACGGCATGAGTATCGTCAAATCATGCTCTTTTAGTCGCTCTGCTTATAATCTAATAAACAATTTATCAAGGTATAAGATAATATTTTGCAGCGCTGCTTCCACGCATAATTTGCTCTAATCAATTAACAGATCGATTGAAACGTTTTACACATGTTTTCTACCTCAGCTGAGAGAAGTAGAGTTTCATATTTAAAAATTACCTTTATGTCATAACCCGATTTCCAATGGTGGTCAGTTACCAATCTTGTGTGAACTGTCAAGAGGAGGACTCCTCAGGAGACATGATTCATAGATCCTTCGCATGACGCAGGAAATAAAAATGACCGCTCTTTCTCCACCTCTCTCCTGAAATAGTTAACCGGCACTGTTGGTCACAACCTGCATCAACCATTATGGAAAAGGACATCCAAGAGACAACACATTTTACCCACGGCGCGCATTTCGGTTGCCAGACTTTATCGAGAGACATTCTACTCGCTACACAAACTAAACCCAGGAGGCAAGATGACCGCAGGGAAGAGAGGGCCATGAGACTTACTTGCCAACGCGTCAGCGACGCTCCTGCCAGATTTTTTTTTAGCACGTTACTCGTGAAGCAGCATGCGAGACAAACGAGAAGCGAGAATCGCCAGAACAATGAACGAAAAGAACCGGGGACTCCTGTGCAGCGCCTCCAAGGAAGCCCCAGGCCAATCCGAAGGGATGGGTTATGTGTGAAATCGAGCAGAAACGGGATTTCACGATACTTTCTATTCCTTTTATTCCTCGGCTTATTTTTGCTTTAAAAAAACTAAAACGCAGCGAAAAAAAAAGCAACGGCGGAGATGTTAGTAGGCTTGCGGAAGTAGACTGGAAAATATGGGGTCGGAACGGAACGAGATCTCCCACCGTGAACGGGCGGATCCCATCTTCCAGCTGCCTCGGCTCCCTGAGACTCGGGCGAGGTCACCGGGTTTGATCTGTCGTTGGGAATCAGATTTCTGTCGTCGTGTTGCTTCGTGGTTGCTTCCTTCGGGTCTCGAGACATTGCATCGTACATCCTGACTCGCTAGAGCTGAATTGGTGACTATCAGCGAAGTGATGGCAGTCTGGATGACGCACCCTTGGACACGCAAAAAGTTCAATGAGAACGTGCGAAGTGTAGAATTGGCCTATTGCAAGAACGTGTAAACCTCATTATCCAATTTGATAAATTGGTTGAGCAGCCAACCACAAAACATTTTGTAGGACATAATCTATCCCGATTTCATCCCCGGAGCGGTCCCAATCGACAACTCTCATGTATAACAATATGCAAGGGGCGACTGTAACATATTTGCTCTCAATTGTGCAAAATAAATATGTTTTTGTGTCTACTTTTGTTTTTTGTTTAATGTCACTTATAGCCCGCAAATGAAAGCGCTGAGACATCGCTTATTTATTTGTGATAAGAGCACCGCAGCGGTGTTCTTTTCAAAATGGACATCCAAACAAAATGAAATATTTCACGGTAGCAAATAGCGGATATTAGGTGCAATTTTATTCTACCGTGAACTTCACACAGGCTAAATCTAATCACACGTTTATCCGCAGCACTTCCGTAGTGTCGAGTGGCAGATGCGGCGGGTTGTTTATTACGCCTCGATAAGGGTAATTTATAGACGGCCGGACAGCTGAGCCAATAATTCCGCATTAGGAACAAACGATTCGTCTCCCTCTTTCTTTCAGGAACGTTACTTTTCATCGCGACCGCCGAAGTCTTCGCTTGATCTAATGCCTTTTCGAGATTCAGAGGTCGCCCATTTACGGCCTCAAGTCAAGCGTTCCTTGCGGAGCGTGTTTCCATGTCCAAGATGTACGGTCTGACGAAGCAGAGCCGTTTGAAATGAGATGGAACAGGACTCAGTCGACGAAGCTCGCTGAAAGTAGGTGTACTGGCGGAGGTATGCAGACCAAAATTCCGCGCTTCTTTAAAGGGTAACTGCAAAGAAAAATGAAGCTGTTTTTTTAAACAGCCTAATTGGGACAAGCATGTCACAAAACAAATCTTCCGGATAAAACAAATTTTTTCTAGCAATATTCACGCCACAGGACGCGTAATTTAGTCGGAGTCCCAACCTTTCCGCATTGTGAAACTCCGGCTCTTTCGACGCCACGCGGAGTGGCTGGTATACGCCACTCGGTGACGTATAGCAGAGACTCTGTGACGTATGAATAGCAACTTTGTGGCGCGCGATTCAAAACGGGTGAAATAGCCGAAAACTAAAATCAGTCCTGCGCAATAAATATTGCTGTAAAAGAATATTTGTCTTTGGCGTAAGAATTGTTTATGTGACGTGCTTGTCCCTAACTAGGCTGTTTAAAAATACACTTTTTTTTCTTTGCAGTTACCACTAAAGAATCAAGCGTTCATCAAAATATGGACCTTTTTTCGCATAATGCCAGCAAATGGGCACAGATTTCAATGTCTTCTAAATTCGGCGCCAAAAACATTCGGAAAATATAAGCCCATTTCGGAGATGTTTAATAAAATGATGGCCTTGAGGTCGCTAAGTCATCTTCATGCACTGGAGTGTTTTGTTAAACGTCATCTGCGTGCTAAATTGTTCCGCAAGATACGTATAACTTTTGTATCAGATAAAAGCACTTGTTCTGATACCTTGGCGTTGTGTTCCGAACACTAGCGCTGCATTCAGGCAGGAACTGAAGACTTTGCGGTGCACTGTTTTTGTTGTCTTGGAAAAACTCCGTTATTTTCTTTTTCCTGAACGCCCAGTGTTTCAGAGTTCTCGGCACCTAAAATAGGAACTGTGAACCCAGACACACATTAATGTTTAAAACCCAAGACACGAAGTAAACAACCCTATTGACAGACGAAAATGTATAGTGCATATGTTTAACTGATGTGTGACCCCAATGAAATTGTCTTTTTATTTATTGAAATAAATTTATACTGTCTTTTGGATGGCCAGTGGAGACCATGTGCGTTCTTAATGTGTCAACCTGGCAGGCTCAGATTCGTAATGTAAGTTAACAATGTGCGCAACTCAGTTTATTGGCTTCCCGATTGTATTTTCTTTGCAGTCCGCACATAAATGTCAATATAAGAATGTCTTGCACCTTTATGCTTCAACTTATATTATTCTTGATAGATAACGTTTTTTTATATAAATTATCTTGTGATGCGGTTTATGGCATTTTTAACACAATCCACGGTCTCAAAATTTGTTTTGCTGATTGGTCACGTGCGAGCGATGTGCTATTTTTTTCTGCTACCGGAACGATGCGTACCAATAGATTATATGGAGCATAGTGCAAATACTACTTTCAAACCGCCTGCGGTAATGTACACTAGTTTACAACATAAAGATAATATAGTTGAGTTATTTTTTTGTGGACCTCCTCTGCCATATACTTCGGACATCTGACCATACCGACAGCTTATCTCTAGTATGTCAGCTGATTGCGGAAGTTGGGCGTTTTTTTACTTTTTAGTCTTCATGACAGAAACCGTTATTTGACCTGTCAGAATTAAGAAAGACTACATTATATTCCTTGCGGGTGCTCTAGTCAAAAACGTTCGTCAAAAACCTTCTCAAACGTTCTTCGACCAGTTCATAAATTAAAAAAGAAAGACTAAATTTTGTGGGGCTGCTTGTAGCTAAAGCGCACAACCACTCTAGTGGTTTTGCCCTTGATCTTCCTCTTATCTGAAATAAAACTTTCTTCCACCACTTCAACCTCAGAACAAAAGTGTCACTGAAACGATTGGTAATACACTATCTTGCGGCTATGAGCAGAGTGATGATTTTGCCACAAGAAAATTGCTTACAAGTTCTCTTTTCGTCACAAATATCTAAATGAATTTGCTATTTTCTACTACTTTAGGTCACTACAATCGCGTCCTAGTATGACACCTTCTCCCGACTCACTGGATATAAATTGGGCGAGTCTGGCGTACTTTGAAGCTAACAAGGCCGGGACACGAGCCATAGCTTCCGACTAATAATATTACTTTACAATAATCTCATCATCTTCGTGGTCGACGGTTTTATTTTTACGAGACTTTCGCTGCTGTCTCGAGGCTATGATGTAACTCTTTCGAGATAAGTGAGGTCATTTGATACCTTGGCGACCTTCTCTACACCAAGCACGTACGAAGAAGAGTCTTGTTCCATGGAGGAATCTTACATCACGCGTCGCCCCAGGTAGCAGCACAGTTGCTTAGCCCCTAATCATTTGTATTAAACTACGCAAGCCAAAGGTTTATCGACGCATTTTTTCTTTCTTTCTTAGGCAGCAAAGATATTGAGCGTGTGTTAGCTGTCGACGTCATTTAGAGTTTGGTTTCCATGATGACTTGTCGTTCTCGTGACTTGTGCTGTTTTCTATACGATTTCTAAGAGTCGTGAATGCAGCTTTTTCTTTCACTCAACGTGCCTCTCTGTTAATATTATAAAATCATTAAGGTACCCCTTTGACATTTGATTAAGATCGAAACTCTCTCTGAAATTTCCTGCTCGTGCCCTGTAGGACACTCTCATGGTTGTTCTTTTTACTTTACTAAAAATCCAGACACTTGATTCAGAACAATTATCCAACGATGTTTTGTTTTACTTACACTATGTTTTGTTTCGCTTTTGTCAAAATTGCCCGGGCGGTGAAATGTGTGAATGTTACGAAACTATTAGGCATGTCAAGCCGGGCGTTTTAAGCCCATCTCTATGAGCAAATATTGGAAATGCTGCAGTGGGACGCATAAATGGTGCCACGGTTTCCAATACGCGATGCCTACATTACTGTAAAACGAAATTACTTATACGTTTGTAGATCCCAATAAACAGGGTGGTTACCAAACTACAAGGTTAGGATAAATTGCATAAATACCATTGAAATATATGCCGATGTGGAACGGTCTGTTGAAATTCAATCTCGCGGAAAACTTTCCATATTGTGATGGTCATGCTCGTAGCTTTTGTTTAAGATCCAGCTGCCTTCCAATCGCTTCCATTTGAACGTGCTCAATTTCCGAAAAGATCCGCACCTGTTGTCGAATCTTCAGTAAGGTGAGAAACGAGATTTGAATGGTTATATATTTTGTTTCTGAAAATCTTGTTTTTACTCAAGTAATTTTCATTTTTCTACATGCTAGGCCTTGTTTTTTTAAATAAATTAAGAGGAACACATACAATTTTGTTTTAAGATACAACTTTACGCAAATATTCTTTTTTTATGAATAATAGTCGCGCTGTCAGTAATTCACAATAAGAAAGCACGTAGCTCCGTGTTTGTGGGTGGTGTATTTCACACACATTTGAAGCGTTAATAAAACCTTTGTGAGCCAAATATTAACGTATCATTGCGTTATTGCAGCTCATTGCGGAAATTGAAAACTTCCGAATGTCACAAGGGCAATGCACCTAGAAAAAGATACATCACAACTCATGGCCACTTTTTGAGTTTTTAGTCTATAATTCAGTTTTTGTTCTCCAAAATTAGCACTAGCCTAAGCCGTAACAGTAGCGTGCCTCAAAACCGCCATAAAAGTATTTTACTAGACGGGATATGCCAAAAATAAACAAAGACATACGCATGATTATGAAGATTTGACTATTTTTTATTATTTGACAGTAACATGTCGTGAGCTTGGAAGGAATTTTTTTTAACGCGAGAGCGTTATAAAGCTCGTGTTGCAGAAAAGCAGGCGTCGGCATAGGTGGGACGAGAAATTCCTGATTGGTCGATAGAGTCATGACGTCTAAAGCCACATGACCTCGCGCGGGAATTTCAAACAACCCCAAGCTCACGTGAGACGTGACGTCATGCGTAAAATCAAAGTGATTGAAACCTGACATGTAATGCGAATTAAAGGTCGCCGCAGTGTCTCAAATGATTTCACTGCATAAAGTAATACATTTGCCTTAAGAAAGCAATCTTAAACTTTTAGGCGGAATTTGATCCCACAACTCTTCGGTTGCCAGCCATACACGCTACTGACTATGCCTCGCCGAGACGCTTGCAAGGCTTTCGCGTTTCACTCTTAAAGGCGAAGCGTAATCATAAAAAAAATATTAAGAAATGTTTTCTTGCAGTCTGCTGTACCTCATATCTAGAAACAACTTGCACGTTTACGGCAGCAAATCGTTCAGTCAAATTAGCATATATATTTTCTATAAAACTTGTGTCTGAAATGCTAATAATTCCTGCTATGTTTCTGACAAGTTAGATAAATATTACAACATGGACTCAGCAATGGCGTATATATTGCTCATTACTTGCATCCTGTATTTGCTTAACCATACATTTTAGCTATACTATACAGGATTTGAGTTTAGGATCAACAAATTTGTTTTAATGAAGCTGTCAATGCTACACTAATGCGGTTTTGTGCGGTCGGTATATACGACTAGAGCACAAAATAGAGGCACTAATTGTCCCGATAAATCGGCTAATTAACTAAAATACATTCATTAACCTTTCGATATTTGAAAATTAACAAACGTTATTTTAAATAGAACCTTGCTAAGCGTCATCGAGAACCACTAAATCCATCAATTATAGGTAGACTTGCAGCAGCAGCAAGGCTACCGGTAAGATAACGCGCCCACGCCGTTTTTCTGTCTCTTATAATCCATGTTTTCTCACTGCCAGCCTTGTGCCTCGTTGAACGGGTGATAAATCCAACGCATTACTGTATTCCCACGCACTCAAGGTGTTTGTGAATTTACTCATTTTAGTTGTTTTCTATTACTCTTATGCAAGTTTCTAATTGGAATCATGTGTTTGTTTTCTCGTATATAAAAAGTTGCATAGCGGATTTTAGTTAAATACCTGACTTATTGTGATGATATCAAATTATCAACACCAGCAGTGTGCTGTCTCTTTTTCTCCACTCCTTGTTTTTTTCCCTCTACGTTCAGCTGGAAACCTTCAGAATCATGTCATACTAATGAGCTCAGCTCTAGGCAGTAACAGATTATCAACCATTATTTTATATACTTGGCAGTAACAACTCACCGTGCAAAAATTTCATTACTGTAATTTTCAGAGATTTCTTTAAACGAATTTGTGAAGCCCAGAAGAAATACAATGTATATCCGCATTCTTCCAACAATTCGGACATCACGCACGCCTCGTGGGGTGGAAACTAACTACGGCACGTTCGTTGATAAAAATGTATTCCTAATGGAAGACCTGCTAGTATTAGAAATGTATTTGAGCACAAACACTTGTATACGTTTACTGAAAGTTATCTTGTCTTTTTTACTCTGGACGACCGGACGGAGCAACTGTCAAATGCGCCGAGGGGCTAACTATCAAAATTGGAAGCAGTATCGAAGATCAACAAACTCGCGACGGCAAACTCTTAGCGTGAAAGGTGCTCGAGCAATTTAGAAATGTCTGGCTTCAACAACAGAGCCAGATACGAGTATGAATGTCGCGTAAGTAAAAGGGTAATCGGGGCGTTTCATTTTTCAACTGCACAGAAAATATACGCGAGTGTCTTCGCTATGAGTCACCACTGACTGGGAGTTCAACATGCGCAATGGAAGACGGTAAGCCGGTGAAATAAGACAAACGCCGAAGATGTGTTTATTTTTCTAAGCTCAAGTGTAAATCAGTTTTGTCCCTAAAAGTAAAAATCTACGAAATAAAGGACGTGGTCACATAAAAAAGAGAAGACTTTCGCGGGAAAACAAATTGTTGTAGTTTTTGTAATCTTGTGAGTTTTAAGGCGACATAAAACGTCGCTTCCATGTTTAGAAAATCAAAGGTGCAAGCAATAAACTCTACCGAAAAAAAAAAAAAAAATATATATATATATATGTCAACGCGATATACGCAACATGTAATACTGAGTTTCTTCTTCTTCTTTTTACTATCCTTCATGATTGGTGGAAACTATCCCTCTCTTTGCAATGTTTTTAATGAGATAGTAAAACAAAATACAATTCAACTCATTTTCCATACTCTGGGCTCAACGGCGGTATTCTTCTTTAAACCTTTGTATATAGCATTTCAGATTATTTAATGCAGAAATCAGTAATGACTGTGAAGATCAATATTTATTTGTTATATTATTTTGATTTTGCGTAGTTTTGCAACCTGCAAGCATCAATAAATTCATAAACGTTCAACTCCAGTAATTGGTCCCGATAGAGAAAGAGTTATAATGATCATATAACATGTGGGAACATTTCGGTTGGAAGCACAAATGTTATCACAAAGTATTTGTAGCAGAACGAAAGAGAAAGTATTAACATGCGATGTAGACAACCTCAATCTACTTTTACGTATTTCGGCGCCCAAATTCAAAGTACAGTTTCGTACCAGCCACCACAGCCTAGTGCGTATGGAGAATAAAGTGCTCCTTCGAAAGAATAATGGCAGTTCCTCCTCGGGAGTAAAACCATTATTTCCGAACCTCAACTTCGGTATTCAATTAGGAGGTCTGAACTTGGGGAGCGATTGCACCGTTAATGCTTCCAAACTGTATGCAGTGTGCAAGCGCGAGGTGCCCTCAAATTCGAGAACCCTTCTGAGTAAGAGATAGTATTAGGCGTCGCTGTCCCAGGCGTTATCTCATGCTTTGCCTTCGCTCCATTGCTCATTGTTATAGTCTATAGAGTTGAATGGACCAAAATGCGCCCACGAAAATATATTAAGCATTGTACTGAAAAGATTTATTTCGTTCTTAATATTTCTTACAAAATGACGCCGAGTTATGATTAATATAAGAATTTAAATTCATGCAAAAAAAGAAACGATTGCGCAAAAATGATTTACTTCTTTTCTTTATCGTTATGTGTTTCGCGGATTCGCCGCGTAGGGGCGATATGGGAACCTCGATCTGGGAACCTATTTTCGAATCCAGAGTGTAATTAAGTGGTTATAGTCTGTTCCCACAATGATTCAAATGGTTAAATCAGTTTTTATGAAAGGAGGGTATGGAATAAAACGATACAAATAATAAAGCAGAAATGTACTGTTTCATAAAACGCTAAAGCCGCAAGCCGCATAATTTTTATTTTTATTTTAATTTTTAATTTTTTTTAGACGCGTCGGTATTGCGCATCTACGGATGCTGGCAGATGCTCGTATTCAAAAGTGAGATGTGCATAACCTGGTGTTACGGTGCGGCTTTTATGGTCGTATTGCCTGGATGAAGTACAGCCAGCATAAAATGGTCGGGTCTTGCGGACGCGCTCGCGCCCCTGGCCTTGAACAACGTGTCTAGGACCATTCTCGAAAGACGCTCTTTTTGCTCCTACTTTTGCGCAAACTTTATGTTTGCCATAAAAACCTCGATAGAATTACTTTCCACCGGAGGTAATCTGCATCCAATGTTACACCGATTTCTCAGCTTCTGTCCATTGGGTGAGCTGATAATGTAGCGAGCGCCACGAAAGAGGCTCCAGGCGTTCCAGGATGCTTTTTAACTGACTTTGATCTAGTAACTGCTCATGGAACGCGTATGCGAACGGTGTGGGTAGCGTCCCATTCCGCCGACGCATCGACGATCTTGGATGTTTGGTTAAAAAATTCTCGCGAAAAACACGAGCGAATGCGAGTGTCGCTGTCGTTACGGCGTCCCAACTCTCAGCTGCTGAAGCTTATGCTGCCTGTGAAGCTGGAGAGTGAGCTGCAGCAGAAATACAGGCATCTGCCACACTCACCAGCGCTGCTGTGACGCCGCCATGATCGCGGCCGGCGAGATACGACCTTTCTATGACGTCATCAGGCGGAAAATAAGAGACCACTTATTCGGACACACGGTAAACACACGAGTCGGAGACTTGTTCCAGGCATCCTATAGTAACGTTGCCCGACCGTGCGTGAACGCGACGCCGATACCCAACGACTTCCCCGTGACGCCTTGACGCGACGCAGCTATTGACGTGACATGCCGTGACGTTAAGACTTCGCCGCGACGTGTCGCGTCTATCGCTGTGACCCTAATGTGAGTTAACGCGGAACTGCCCAATTGTTATGCCGCAGTGATGCATACGTCTAGCAAGCGCGGTCATGTTACGTTTGCATATTTCTATACCAAAACAAGAGCGCATGGCAGGGTCTGCCTTCTTTATACTTTCTTTTGTTTATATCGGCGCTCCCCTTATTCGCTTCTGTCGATTAACATAACTGGCTGGTGACTGGCAGCTCATCGAACAACAACCCTACCAATTACACCGTGTCTCGGAGTATTTTGTTTATTGTGCTTTCGATTTGTGTGGGTATGAGAAAAAGCGTGTAGAGAGGGGTAAGAGGAAGGGCGAGGGAAGAGCCAATGCCTCGCGAGGCTCGGGCTTCTTAATGAGCACTCAGCTATCCGCGAACGTAACATCCAATCTAGAGAAAGCGCCTCAGGTGACGTAAGCTCTACAGAAATGTTTTTTTGTTTGTTTCGTGTATGTATATATTTTCAGGATAATGTTCGTTATGCGTCGGAGTGCGTGCATGTGTTAGTGCGTGTGTCTGTACGCAAGGGAGCGCATGCGTTGTTAAAAAAAGGACCAAATAACATTGTCAGGAAGATAGGAGAATGGATATGCAATATACGGTGGCCCCACCCTGTGTTCGGTCATTTTGCTTAATTGTATAAAGAGAGACGAATTAATAAAACGACTATTGAGGCGTTAATATGAAACTTCTCGGACGCATCATTTATGAGATTTCTTAGTCTGAGCCTTGTTGGTTCATATGGTAGCCATCTATTGTTGTTCCTTGATATCATAATTGCTGTTAGCGTAATTTTAATTCCCAGAAGACAAAGATATGTGCGAAGATAGTGCGCGAACTTTTGAAAATTAATATAGATTTTTCCTCAATTCGCAAATACTACAAAAGCCAACCAGCATTTTCTGTTTACACTCCACCAGGGAAGTTTTAACATAGCTATGTCAAACAATACACCAAACTAAATTGGCTCGTGTGGCACCGGTCAATTTTTTTTTATAGTAATATATGGCAGAGCTATGCTAGGACTTGCTATGATGGAGTGTAAACCGAAAATGGGGGTTGGTTTTTGTAGTATTTGCGAATTGTCAAATGTCGCTGCTATTAAATAATTTTAGTAATTATGATAAACGTTTCCAAACATATCTATTTCTACACCCAGCAAAAACTATATATTTATAATTTATTAAACGATTATTCAATGCATATTAGACTGAAAAAAAACAAATATAACAAACAAAATATAAAATACTTTATAGCAGTTGACTAATCACCGAACACTCTAAAAAATGCCTGCGCGTCTACTTAGCCCCAAAACGCTCGAAGAGCCAATCTCTGCGATCACGAAATCAGCTCAGCGAATGATAAGCCGGAACATCTGTTTAGACCTCAAAATCAAGTCTGCGTTATGGCATTACGCAATGCAAGTATGACGCTTTGCATTGCCTGATGCCCCAGAGGAGACTTCATTTTTAGGTCTGAACGGATGTTCCGCCTCATCATTCGCTGAGCTAATTTCGTAGATCGCTGAGATTGGCTCTTTGAGTGTTTTGCTGGTAAGTAGACGCGCAGGGATTTCTTAGAGGAAGTTTCAAACTATATGTCAATGAAACGTCAACATCTTGATACTTTAATAAGGCAAATAATTCATTGATCCTCAAAAGCATCACGTACTAGAAATGGAATAAAAAAACAAGTGGACTCTTTCTGACCGAAAATGGGCAACGCAAGAGCCCACACAGGCGGAATTAAATTTGTGTGAAAGTGTTGAAAAAACGTCGTCGCGCTTCTTTTATTTGTGAAGCCCCGAACAACTGCAACCGGTGCTTCAGTCCCATACTAATGAAAATTTATCCGCAACATCTCTGGATGCTGCTTGATTTTGTTGATTAACTTCACAGTGAATAGCTCCAGGAAATTACTTTTCTATACTGTACTGAGTCGTTTAAGGGTCTCCTGGTACCTTCCCAGCAGTAAATTCAAATTACCCTAGATTTATTTGGTCGTTGGAACTGGAAAACGTTAACAGGCTTAACCGTTCCTGCCTTTAATCCTTTTTATGCTACTCGTTAAGCAACCCCCACTACTGTATAGGAAAACCTTAATGTTTAGCGCGGTATTTTTCAAAAATTCACTATCGCGGGGAAAATTTAGAGCCCTGCTTAAAGAAGCACTAGCTGTTGACACAAGTCTCACCGGATAAAGATTCATTAAAATTCGTGTATTGTACAACTCAAATTAAAATTTCTAATTTTTCCTTAAGTGATGTTGACACCTATTTAGCAACACAAGCCCTTGCAGCTTTACGATGAAATGACTGTTTTTTTTTCTCGCCCTGGTAGACATAACGCTCCAAGCTTCAACAAATTTAAGTCATTACAAAAATCTAAAGATAAACATAGATAGTCGTTATTTGGGTTACTATGCAAGCAAACAAAGGTTTTCTATCTCGAGAGTGGCTTAAGCAATGCGCGAGTCCCGGCTAGGTCAAATATGGAACCGAAATGCGATCTGCTTCCGACAAAAGCAGCCATCAATCTTCCATTAGACGAAACAGATTCCCTTAGCTAAGCCACTATGGTCCCTTTGCACTCTTCCATGAAACCACGGACAAATGTATACGTAGTTCAATCCCAGATATATGAAGACTCTAATCCGTTTTCCCAGATATATACAGAGATAACACACCAATGAAAGCTGAGATAGAATACTTCAGATTTGTTATATAGTTGTGTGTATATTTTTAACTACCCTTTGTTAGCCTAGAAACGCCTCGAGAACATCTCGTTAAGTACAGCAGGCCGTATTTTGTTTAGGGAGCTCAATACACAAGGTACTACAGGCATACACTATACCAAGGGTGGCCAAACTGCGGCTCGCGAGACGCATGCGGCTCTCCGTGGGCCCAAGTGCGGTTTGCGGTTCCCTGGTAACAGTATCCCACTTTCCCTCCTGTGTCCCCAGGACGAAAAAGTTCTATAATTTAAAATAAAAAAGTCTCACACTCATGGTACACTTGTACCTCGACGAAGGCCCTACGTACGTACAGCTGGACCTTTGACACATAGATCTGTCCAGTGACCCTGTTTTTTATTGTTTTGAGAAATAATTTCGAACTTTATATGCATAGCGGGCTTCACGGTGCAGTGGCTGGCTAGCGCACTATGCATTCACTTTTTGCTAAGCGCTAGAAGAAACGGTCTGCTGCCTGGTGCTATTCGTTGCGGTCGTCACTTATATTTGTCCCATTTGGAAAGTACTGTTCTCGACATATCGTTTCATGTTAAAAATAGCCCCCCTCCCCTCTTCGTTTCTACTGCGGCTCTCTGAACTTTTGCAGTTTTGTCTGCGGCTATAACCCCTTGTCCCTTTTGCCACCCGGCACTATACCTTTAAATCATTATATTTAGTGGTTGCCTTCTTTTCGTTACAGCTCTGTAGCCCAGTCATGCTGACTATTATGTGATAGATTAAATGGAAGCCATGAAAACAGTATATTTTGCCGAAACTGGCAAAGACGGTGGTGGAAAAATGTTTGGACGCCACAGTGCCATGCGAAGTGTTATATCCCTGGATGATAGTTACATTCGAATTGTGTATATGAATGCAAGGTTAAAGTTACCGCCGGTACAACTACATACAATATAAGAACAGTGCACGTAGCCATCGTCTATCATGAAACTGTAATAAAACTACCGACAAAATTTGGAAGGTAGGATCATTTGAATTGCAGCTGTGATATATAAGAAAAATGTTTGGCGAATTGTCCACTGAAGAATTTTGGGATTGGCACGAACTGGTATTAATAAAGTGAAAGAGGTCTTTTTGACTTTTCAGTGTCACGTGTGGTCTACATCACGGACATGTGAGACTACAACAAGGTGAAAATTTAAACTTTGTGAGCTTTATACATATTCCCTTATACTGTGACGCACTGCAAAGCCGACGAAGCAGGCTGTAAAGCAGATCTTTAAACAGAAACGCATAAGGAATTCAAGCTACACTCATAATATTTATAACGAAAAAGAGTATTTAGGTAATTTCGATGAAAAACTTGCGCAGCCCCAGCACCGGAGTCATGTTAAATCATTTCGTATCTGTGTCACAATCAGGCAGTGCGAAAATAGCAAACGAGGACTGTCGATCAAATGTTAACACAGTAGGGACGGTTTTATTGCTAAACATACATGTTTAATTCGATTGTGCTTGCGTCCCCTCGCGAGTTGTCAACAAGCCAAATAAGTGGTGATTGCATATTTAACTTCTTGGGCTGATGCTTGCACCGCATCTGATATGTAGCTTAATCTTTGTCACCATCACTGTCATTTAAAAAGCAGCAGGAAATTTAAGAGATGCCAGGTGAACTATTATCAATTTTAGAGATGCAATGTTTTATGTATGGATGCCAGGTAAACTATTAAACGCGCAAGAGTAACCACTTCCATTAGGTACCGTTAGAATGGTTTGTACATGGAAGATATAAATTCCTACTTTACATGCATTTTTAAACATTTTTTAGAAGTTTTTGTTTAGGTGGTTTGCACATTGGTTTGCCTATTTCGTTTTTTTACAGACGACTTGTCCGAACATTATGAGAAAATAAACTCTAGGCTGTGTGTGCACTTCCTTAAACGGAAAACATTTTATAGTTGGAGTGCGATTAAAAGTGTTATGCATGAGTCACTCACAATTGACACCACTTAATACAAATGCGGTTTTACTCACGTTTTAGAACATTGATGTAAAGTTCAGTGGAATTAACCTTCCATCTAGCAAAGCCGAATAGATTAGAAGAAACGCATAATGCCAGATCTCTCTGAAGCCCCATCTCCCAGAAAACAATTAAACAAATGTCTCCCAAAAAACGTAGGATAAAGCGTATTTTTTGTCGATATACATTCGGAAGAAAAAATATATTATGAAGCTAAAAAGGCATGCAGCAAATTTCGCATATTTTCCCTCGGCTGTTGAACGCAAACATCTGCAATACTTTCACATTGCCCCCAGAAGCCCCGTTCTCGATAAAGTATATTTCTTATAAGGTTCTTGGAAAATTATTTTTTTATTTATTCTTAGGTCATAATATTGCTATCTTGATTTTCTTTTTATTTACATTCCAAACGACGCTCTCACTGAACTCGATTTCGAGGATAAAAAAATTATTATAATCATATTATATTCGACAGGAATACGGCAGAGTCTTGGAAAAAGAAGTTGCAGAGCATTTCTTCCGCTCAAACTTTAAAGAACCGACCGGGTGTGTGCAGTTGCCAGACCTGGGAAAATTATATTTGTAAAGACCAAAAAAGAAAACGCAGGCATTGAGCGATTTTTTTAATAACGATTCTTATTAGCGCATCTGTTTCCACACATTTTATCTAGACTTGTTTTTCTTATTTATTTATTTTTATTTATTTATTTATTTATTTATGCAATACCCACAGCGCCAAATCAGGCATTACAGTGGGGGGATATACATACAAAAAAAAAAACATACAATGTCAGTCAGACCTCTGCTCCACGGCAGATGAATCATTCAAACAACACATAAACCTTATAAACCATACAAGGAAATAGAAACTTATAGAAACTTATAAGCTAAATCATACCTCTTTTCATCTCTCCCTATTTATTTCAGCAGGATATACTTACGAGCCCTTCCTCTTTAGAAAAACTTGTACTTTCATATTTTTGCGTGTTTCTTCGTAGCTTCAATAACATCACGTTTTTATTTAATTTTATTTATATGAATATATAATTACCGCAGAGACAATTAAGTTACTGATGTTTAACTTGGATGTTTTATTATATTCCAAACAATGTCAAAATGTAATATCAGAAAGCAAATTTTCGTATTAACCACTCGCATCTGTGATTTGTAATTGTTCTTGTTTTGAGAGTAAACAAATCATTAAGAGTAGGTACTACTGGCTCATTATTATGGCACTAAAAGTTGTTTTAAAAGTTCCACATTTTTATTAGGTGCATCTTTTAATAAACATTAAATAACCTCAACGGCGACTTGTGTACTGGTATTGAATGCAATTGCTTGAATACGGCACGTTGTTGCACCTAAAATAAGATTGCACGTACTATTCACTTCTCTCCCTAAAACGGTTCGTCGCGTATACTGACCCAGGTAAAACAGTAGAGTTTAAGGTATGCAAATAAAAAAAAACATAAATTAAAAAAGCATATTTTTATGTTTGCTGTAGCGCTGCCCAATGAACCTCTGTAAGCCCTTTATGTATATAATATTTGTAACGCGCTCGTATACGTACGCCGCTCGTTTGCGATGTTCAACTGATTTATGGATCAGGAATACAATAAGATAAAAATAAACATAATGTAACGTAAAATGTTATCGGCGGACTCCGTTAAAGGCGCAGTTCCAGGTGTGGGCCCAAAGATAGCACGGAATTAAAGTCAAAGCCATTACCTGCTCAGTTTTCGAATTTGTCACATAATACATTCAAACTACACACTATAACGTATAGCGTACCAGAAAAAAAAAACAGCTACAAAAACAATACAATGCGCGGTACGGTACAATGACTCCCCTGAGCGCAATAAACAGTTTTATGCCTGGCGATGTTTTCGTTCTTGCCTCTGCTGAAGCTATAGGAAGTCTCGCACCTTTCCCGTGTCTGTTCGCTTCCGTGGTTTGTTTACGTGGCGAATATTTACAGCGATATTGGAAGAGTCCGGTTTAGGGCTTGTATATCGGAACAACCTTTATTCTATATAATGCATAAACGCAGCGTGGGACGGGAGAACATTACCATAGAAAGAGCGCAGCAAAAAAGCCCTAATTGGGAAATGGAAATCTTCGAAGGAAAGTCGCGCACACTTTGCGCGACTCTGCTTTATAAAAGAGGTGCCGAAAAATTATCTGCCACTTCTGAAGCGTTTCACGTTTTACACTCCAGTACACTCGGGTTTGTTTGCTAGACAGTGTCTCAGGCAAGGCGGAGAGCTATGGAAGTCGTTTTATTCATTTTTGGAAGAGAAATTAAGATGGGACTTTACTTCGTATTTGGTTTCTACGGAAGCGATGGCCCGAATTGTAGACTTGGTCTTAGATATGTCTTAAGAATTCTGATTCCCAGACCAGTTCATGCTGGATTAAATCTGATATATATGGTGCTTAACAACGAACACTTTTTTCTTCTTTTCTGCCCGAACAAAAGGAACGTACTTTAATTACTTATACACACTTCTAAATAAACAAGAACAATAAAAAAATTCCGGAAAGTTTATTTTTTATTTTTTGGGGTTTGCAACGTCAGCAGTTACTTATCGCAACTAACCGATCTCTAATTGACTGCCAATTTCTAAGGCAAGTGTAAAAACGCAGTATACAAGGTTTTAAAGTGAAAGCTTTAAATATGGCTCAAAATGTGCTGCTCGAGATAAAAAGAAACCCATCAGGAGAACAAATTACGAGCCTTGACGGACGTCAAGAATAGCAGAAACATAATAATTAGCAAGATAATTAACTAAAATATACTAAATATTTTGGACGCTCAATTTAGAAGTTTAATTTAGACGCGTTTCTAGGTTTCGGTTTCTTACCGGAACGCATCTCTGCGTCCGCGGTTCCGCACACCCGTCGCCGAGACAAGCAGAAAACGTATGCCATAATTCCCTCCATCCTGCGAGTGAAAGGAGGTGGTGGCTTCGCGCCAAGACCACCAGGCAGCAGGTCCGTGGGAGCAAAGATCCGCTCCTATAAGAAACTGAAACCTAGAAACGCGTCCAAATTGAGCATTTTTTCAGAACACCGTAAAATACTGCCCCAACCACCAAAGCAATTCCTCCTCTTCAGAAATGCAGCAGAAAGTTGCCCCCGAGAATTGACAAACAGTGTCCAACTCTGCACACGTCGAAAAAAAAATAACTTTTCTTATTTTGCTCGGTAAATCCTATCTATTACCGAATACGCCCTTGAAGCGCAAGTTTATCCGACCACGCAGGCAGGATTCACATGGCACGCGGCCTAGTATTGAAACAACATGTTGATTTTCACTACTTAAAAATAATTAGTAAGTTTTAGGTACATATTTTGCTAATTTGCATGTTCTTGCAACCCTTCACGTCCTTAAGCCTGGTATTTTGTTTCCGCCAAAAGTTTATTTTTATCCCGAACATCATATTTTAGGAATTTTTTTTCACATTTGCACAAACACCTTGTAAACTAACAACTGGTTTGCTTTTGCATTTTTATCTTAAACATTGTAAAAATACCTATTCTTCTGAAAAGTGGATGCCAAGAGTAAAAAAGCTGATCTTGTCGAAGTGCTGTAACTTATGGGTTATGATTCGCGAAGGTTTTAAAGCAGTCATAAGACGCGATGCGGATATTTTAAATAACAACAGGTAGATCATAGATGAGCGTTAGTGAGCCTGCGTATTCACAAAAAATATATATAAATGTTTTATGCCACATAATGTCACAAAACCCTCCCCAAAAAAAATTAAGTGCCTGATATTGAGGGTGGCGTTATAGATGCCACTAATTTACCACTAAGTCTTAATTTCACTAATAAAACACGAAGGCCTTAAAACAAAAGGTGCAAGGACCGAGGTTCTCAGCCAACTATTTCTCGAGAACGGTAAATCGCGAATCTCAGGTACATCAAAAGTGATTTATTACGCAAAGAAATATTTACTGGTCTTTATAACTTCCGCTTTCGTTTTTCCTCGTAAAGGGCCAATAAAACTGCTTCAGTAAACTGTCGAATACGAGGTAGGTTATAGGAACCACAGTTGTAGCTTCACGATATGAACGAGAAAAAGTGTTGTCCAACAAACGAAGAAACCACAAAATTCTCTTTGCCAAAAACCAATATATCCCTGTCCCAAATAGATGGCCTTCCGCACTTCTTTTATGCTCCTTTACAACAATGGTAGTGGTGCACCAGAACTACGTAACAAAGGAAAGAGACATCATTACCCTTTCATTGCAGAACAAAAAGAAAGCCAGAAAGCTTAGAATTTCGATCCTGCAACCTAAAGGATATTGGTATTATACCTATAGTTTTTTATTGCACTAGAGTGAGCTTGTTATCCGCTTCCTTTGTTCGATATAGCCTCTATTGATTTATTTTTCCTACATACGTCATGGGGACCACTTTGTCCAATGGGAGGCATGCAAGTCGTGCTAACTATATCAGATTTCAGTTTCAGGTAGAAAGTAATAAAACAATAAAGGGTTGAATTCGCAACAGAAAAAGTGAAATGTAACAAAAAATATTCCTGGATTTCCAAAACACAATGAAGCGTCATTGAAAGTTGTAAAGGCAGAAACGAGGTCGAAGAGCCCGCAGCCAATTTAGACTTGGAGCAAATCCAAGAATTTCAAGATTGTATCGACGATCTCGCCGTCGCAATTGAAAATCAGATCTTGGAAATAAATCCACTCTTCTGCACTTACTTTGAGATCACTTCCGTTCAACTTCTTTCTTATTTTATTTTTTGGGAGGGGGGGAGGGTGGGGGCGAGAAATATTTGAGCATATCGATAAAAACAGGTAAACGATACGAAGGGGTACAGAAGGCTCTGTGTGGTGCGATCCTGCTATGCGGTGCAGCCAATCTTGGTTATTCCTACACATAATATGATGAACATAACACTAGGTATCATGGAGTGAGACAATCATCAGGGTAAAGAATAAAAATCGAAGGTTGTTTTAATCATGATTTCACTCTTGATTTAAATCCTGATTCAAACGAGAGCATTTTTACCATGATAATTTAAATCTAACATGACCATCAAGAAATAGTCCCCCAAATAATATATATATACTTTTTAACATTTGTCTCCATTTGATACGTTTTGTGGGCAGTTGTTTTGTACTGAAATCAATAAATTATCGACATAGCAAGTTCATATCAGGCGGAACACAAGAAAAACGCAGCGCGTTTCTGAGCATATCAGTGCACTCAGCTTTCCTCTAGCACTGACTTCGGCCGTCAGTGACGTAATGAAAGTCAATATTAACGGAAAAACGAAACAAAAAATGGAGAAAAAAAAGTTTATTGAAACCGAGTTTGCACGCGAAAAAGAACAAATCCAGCTTTTTATCAGACGAAAAAAAAATCAAGCTGATTTTCTTCTGTATGGCGGAGTTTATATGAATATAAAGTATCTAATTAAACTGTACTTTAAATTTGCATAGGTTTTCTCATCCCCATTGTTATCAGCGTCGAATGCATGTAGTGATTAAGAGTAACTATTCTCTAGCTTCAGTAATTTATATAAAAATAATCTGATTATGTAAATCGCAATAATTTGATTTAAATCACTGAAGCTACAAAGAGTCTTTCTAAATCCTAAATCCTAATCACAAATCATCCCGACTAAAACAAAGTATATCTTATTCATTGAATTAAAAAAAAAACTGACTTTTTTCTACCTGCTCATCATAGTGCGCTCTTGCAAAATGCGGGTATTCAATCAGCGACGTACTCGCGTAATTTATCTGAGTAATACTATATTCGTTTCAGCCTGAGTATGGGTAAATTTATATTTGCCGTTTGCACGCTACAAGGCTCGACTTATTCAGGGTGTTTTTTTTTTTTTCTCGCATTTATTTGTTTTAAACAAAATCCGTAATATTTAATCGTGTTTTGTTTTGTTCTTTCAGCTTGACCCGATTGTATCAAACTTTGTACCATCGCTCCCCCCCCCCCCTATGTAATGCCCGTTTGGGCCTTTAGGGTAAATAAATAAATAAAATAAATAAATAAATAAACTAATGCGGTTAATGCAGGTGAGTTACAAGGCTAAGGGCACATATTATGTGGGGTTTATTTTGAAGATAAGTCGGCTAATTAACTAAAGTGTCTTAATATAGTTTTAGTTCGTTCAAATAAACACACGGTTTCAATGAGAATTCGCTGAGCGTCATTAAAAACTCCTAAATCAGTAAATAATAATAAAAAAAACTTGCAGCATGTGGGAAGCTTGGTGGAGACCTGAAGTTATCACTCGAGTAGCAGGAGCAAGGCTAACTGTGAAATAATGCTAACGCTTTTTTTTTCTGTCTCCTATTTTCTCATTTCTTCCCACCGGCAGCCTGCCATTTGCACGAGTGGTATAACTTTATCGCACAAATGTGCTACCCATGGGCTCAAATTATTGAAAAAATATTACTGATTTAGTGGTTTGCGATGGCGCACAGCAGGTTTATCATTATAACCATATATATTTTTGATTAATTAAAAAGGGTAATTAACGAGTTTCGGTTATTTCGACTTATCCGGACGATTGGCGCCATGTCCCCCTGGCCGCATAACTCACCTGCACAAACTGCCTTAGTGTAGCTTTCACGGCTTTAAAATAAATTATGAAAAAATCTGCAAAGCCTAAGAAGGCAAAAACATCTAAATTAACTCATTTACGCCTGTCGGCATGCTTGCTGTTCACGCAGCGGATTCAAATAGGTTGATTAATGTAAGAACAGTTTCTGTTAAGCAAACCCTGTTCTAAAATTGCAGGTACAATACACACGTATCGGCTTTTTGTAAAAATTGGAAAATAACAAAAATGAAAAAAACTGCGTGTTTTTTGTGTTGTATTTTTAAAATCTCGGCTCCAAATTGTGAAGTCGGTTATGACATTAATTATATGCAGAAAAATAAATATTTTGAAGGAAGCTGGAAGAGTTCGATATTTAAAATTTTAATTTATTTCCTCTGTCACCGAACTCGAAGTCGTTACATATTATATATGACTAAGGTCTCATAAAACGTCGAGGGCCTGTGAGCTAAAATTGTCTCAGTTATTCACATGCGAGCAAACCACTGTCATGTCAGCGATATACTAAGTTTTATTTTGCTTACAGGTTTCAGTTATACCAATGTTTGAATACGAGATTCCAAGAAAACTTTAGGTTAAACATATAACCTTACCTGCCAAAGAAAAGCTAAATGTGGCTACTCGAAGGCATACCTCGGCAAACCTCACTAACGAGGGCCCTCACTCACCCTCACTCATCCTCATCTTCACAGGTGAGGTGAGGGTATGTCAGTTTCTGAACCAAGAAAATTCATGAGTGTGAGGGTGAGTGAGGACCGTGAGGTCGTGAGTCTTGTGAGGGCCGTGAGGGCTGTGAGGGCTGTGAGGACCATGAGTGCGTGAGGGGCGTGAGGGCCATGAGTGCGTGAGGCCATGAGGGCAGTGAGTGCGTGAGGGCCGTGAGGGCCATGAGTTCGTGAGGGGCGTGATTGCGGTGAGCGCGTGAGAGGGCATGAGAGCGGCGAGTGCGTGAGGGGCGTGAGGGCCATGAGTGCGTGAGGGCCGTGAGGGCGGTGAGTGCGTGAGGGCCATAAGGCGGTGAGGGGCGTGAGGGCCGTGAGGTTCAGTGAGGGTGAGTGAAGGGCTGAAGGTGAGTGTGACTGTGAGGATGAGGGTGAGTGAGGGGCTGAGGGTGAGAGTAGTTGTAGGGGGAGGGGTAGGGAAGGTCTTAGGGAGTGTGGCTGAGAGGGTGAGGATAAGTGAGGGCGATTTAAAATGCCGACCTCTGTTCGAACGGGGTAAGAGGTATTTTCTGTTCTTTTTACCTCTTGAAAATTGTATATATTTGATTATTATTTTAAAGTTTCTTCCTCTGCCAACTTGCCTCTTCTGGTACTTTTAAGACATGCAGGTAATGCATAAGAAAGATAAAAATTGAGTTTAAAAAACGCAAAATAATTTTTGTCAAAATCTTAACCCACTAACAAACATTTTACTATGTTAAAAAGGGTCTCCTCCCCTCACTCTTTTTTATTTTTTTAACTCTGTCCATGAGCCTTAAACGTTTCTCTCGCTCTTTTCTCGCTTTTGTTTTGGTCTCTTATCGTACTTATTTTAGCCTCGTGCTTTAAACTAATTCGAGGTGAGGCGCAAGAGGCGTGAAGCTTCTTTCGGCAGTTCACATTATTTGCATGCCCAAAGTAGTAATACTTATATCCTGCTTTTGTAAGCAACTACGTAGTCTCTGCGTGCGTAAAGCAATCATAATATTGACTAAAGGCAATGTGGACAAAGGTTTTTCTTATTAATTACATACGAGATATCCGCCTTCTGGCATAGGAAGGCTCAGAATGAGAAAACTAGAAGAGACGAAATATATCGAAGAACTATGACGACACTGAGATTTAGGCGGGCTTCTCTGTAAAGGGTAATTCATCATTTGCGAAGGCTGATTTGTTATCGCTAGTTTTCGCGTTGCCTAAAAGAACATTCGCAGAAATATATATATGTATTTGTGTATGTGTGTGGGATTGGGGGAGGGGGTGTCTGCGATCCCGTGTTCGGCGGTTCGTGCTGATGTTAAAATCAATTCTTCAGATCTTATGCTTTATTTCGGAAAGTTTTTGCTATTTCGCGCGTAACTAGAAAATAATTTGGAGCTTGGGTTTATTGTCGATAGTTAAAACTGTTTAGTGGGTGGTTAATATATTGACGTTAAAACTTATGTGCATACCAAACTCGTATGTTCTTAAATGATATGTGTGATTTTACTTCAGCTCATGAGGCGACATATCTCTTGGTTGCTTTTCATTAAACGCGCCCACAACGTAAGATAAAAAAGCTAAAAACGAAAAGTTTATGACGACAATGCTAGCGTATTTTTTCTTTCTGAATCATCTTTTTTATTGTTTGTTTCCCATTTATAGTTATCCATCGATTCTACTACACACTTGCCATTGTTTTTCTTTCATCGCTGTAGTTAGGGACTCGTCGGGAGCAAAAAAAGAAGAAATTAATATTTCTGAGAAACAAGCATGCAATTTTTTCATTATTTTATTAATCACAACTATTATCGTAAGTAAGGTCACGCAATATACCGTTTTAAACCTTGAAAAAAAAAAGAATGCACGAAGGAAGGCGCGTAAATTATAAACATGCAAGCAACGTGATTGTTTGTGCCTCTTTTGCGTAGCTTTTCTCGGGTTTTAAATATGATTACGTCGCAAGCTTGCATGAAAACGGACTTCAACCACTGAGCATACAACACAAGTTTTATGGAGTGGCGAAGAGAGTTAGTCTTCGTAAGGTCCATATTGTTAGCTACGATTTTATCTTGCAACGATATAACACCGAAACGCACACGGATATGAGTAGACTAAATAATTGATATATCTCTGAACATTAGGCTTGAGGAGTTGTTTTGTCTGTCTGAATACTGTGACAAGCGAACATACTTCGGCAACGGTGTTTGTTAAGCTGGTTCGCCACGTTTTAAAACAGATGTTAGACTTAAATTAATTCAACACACTGCTATAAAATGAAACCTGTGTGTAGAAACCCCTATACAGTGTTCTATTTATATAATGCTGGTTTTTCTATAAAGCAGGCTAGAAATATTTCTGCGGTGGTTGAATTTGTTTAAATAAATATATTATTCTCAGACACCATCAACTAGAAAGGTCGTTTTGGTTGTCACAATTTTTGACAGGGCACTCCGTTTACCAGAAGTCGCCATACAAAAAGATTAATTTTGTGCAAATTAGATAGTCACCCAGAAATTTCACATATAAAATTTTATATCGTATATAGTCAGAGCGCAGTCGCGTCATAAATAGTCCCGACCTAGGTTGATTTTCATAGTATCATCACAGTCATTATAAAGGGCAAAGCTGCATGAATTTGGAACATGTGGTCCCATTGCAGCCAAAAGCCCCAAGCAGAAATACTAGTATATTTACAGGAACAAGGTCAGCTTGGGATATTTATTCGAGCATGGCTGAAAGTCGGGATTATTTTAACTTGAATGCAGGGCTTTCATTTTTAAAGTGTAATATTTTATTTTGTTCATCTCTCTTCAGCCTATCTGCTACAAATTATATTTGGTTATATTGTTATTAATTTTTAAGTGTTACTCGTGTCAAATTAAAAAAAAACGATTAAGAAATTCGTAGATTTATATTCTTAATATTGAACGATGTATAAAACAGAAAAAAAGGTAGCGTGCAGGGTGCTTTATGTTCAAGCGCAACGTACAAATAATTAGGTGTCCGATGCCTATACACCGTATTTTTTTTTGCTTTTATATAAAGTTTGGCGGACATTCTAGGAGAGTCAGTACGTCACAAACACAGGAATAATTAAGTACAATATGTTAGGAGCCCAAACATTAATATTTCTTAAAAACCGAGGGTTGTAATAAGGTTTATTTTTTACACAATAAATAATAAACAAATAGGACGTTTCTGTGCTTTATCCCATTATCTTCCTTCATTTGCGTGTAAAACAAAACTTATTATTTATTTGTGAGTCATGTTCACTTTTCGGGGTCAATACAGTCATTATTTAAGGTAATATTAATTTAAACATCCTAGAAGGGCAAGAAGGGGCTTAGAAATTTTCATTGATGCGCTTAGCGCATGTTCATTTCAGACGCCGAAATGAACCAATGAAAAGCGCCGGAGGACCTTTCCTACAACGACACACAGACGAGTGACGTAGTCGTTTCGTGCACCCTCGCTTTATCTCGGAAGCCTGTCATTGGTGGATGCGCCCGGGTATTGTTGCTGAGATGGTGACTCGATGTCTGAAACAAGTACCTCCCATTTCTACACAGCGTTGGTATTAGGACACCTGGCGCTTGTTAGAGTTTCAGTATCAAACGAAAAAAAACGAGAATACTAATGCCCTGTTTCTCATAGCCCGCTTTCAGTTATCCCATTGATCAAATGTTCTAAAGTTACTTCAAACGTCAAATTAGTGTAAATATTTTTCTACTATCTTGTGTCCGAAATCCCCGTTAAATACGCGGCGGTTTGATAAAAATTCACCCTGCATATCAAGTGCATAAGTTCGGTCATTGTAAAAAAAAATGCAATTGCAATAAATATTTAGCGGGATTTGCAACTAAGTCACATTTAAAACAATCCCAGCCGGTATTTTGTCATAGATTCAAGGCCAGTACATTATTTTGTACCTGGAAGTAGCCATCAATATGTACAATTCATACGCTCCGTCAAACAGCGCCTATAAATTTAATATTTATAATTTTATTTCAAATGCTCTCAGGTCAAGGCTAGGGCAATGCTTCTGTTTCTAGAAAAACAAAAAACACTCAATGCATTCGGATTAGTCAAGGCAGATGAACGCACTTTTTGCGGAGTTTCACCTCCGTATACAAAAAAAAAAAAGCTCTTCAGAAAGTAGTGGAACAGTGCTGCGTACAATATCATATAAAGAGTCCTTAAATATTCAACAATTTCTGTCCAAGAAAGCTTCCCTTCATTCCTTCGCAAATAAAACCATCTGTCATCCCTCGTTCAATACTACTTCAGTGATTGCATTTCCAACAATGCCCGTACAATGCGTGTTTCCTTTGTCGTTCTAAGATGAAGTCCTTTTTACGAAATAAACAAAATATAGCTGGATAACACTAAAAAATAAACTTGATGTTATTCAGAAGTAATCTCAGGCACATCGAAATGTTCGCTTTCTGCGCCCAATTGTTTCTACGGAGAATTGATGACAAGCAGAAGAGTTGTATAATGCCAAGCAATCTCTGAAGGCAGCAATTGAGAATTGATTCCGGAGAAATCGCGATGCTATGCTTCCTCTCATGTTTGCCCCAAATTTACGAGTAAAAAGTTGAAAAGGTTATATTTCATGACGAATTGATTATTCCAATTTCGCGGCCGGTATTGACGCGCGATTACTTACGCGCCATTTCTGAGTTCGTTTTAAAAAAATAGTGTTCCGTTTTTTCATTTAATGTATGTGCAAGAGTGTTCCAGAGGCCGGACTTATCATGATGAAACAAATTAGAGCGACTTTACACGGGAGGCTAAAAACGTGTGATTAAATTGTAATATTTGTTATGTAAAGTCGGTGTAGTTTGTTTCATCATATAATATAAGTTACTATCACTATTATTATTCTAGACACAGGATTTAATACAACTCAAGATTGGATATACTTCCATCTTATTGCGGTAACTTTTAGGTCGGGTGTTACATATTTTTTCATGGGGTGACAAGTACATAGAGGGTGTCTTTGTTGTCTTTATTTACGAACTTCTCCAAAACGGATTTCTAAAAGCTAAACAACTGTGATATATGAACACGAGTTACATGGCCAGGGGTCGTAACTCATCTGAGTTCAATAATCTCTAGATTTCTTAATGAGCTTTTTAGTTGCTCAAGATAAATATTTGGCTCTAATAGCAAGCTTGCTGACGTGTAATCGAGAACCACCTAAATTCATACATTTTAGAAAGACTTTGCGCGCGTAGGAGCGCGGTGGGGCGCTAAATATACTACTCGGTACAGAAAACCAAAAAACTGGATGTGCTGGAAAAAAAAATACCCAATCAGTTTTTCCGTGTCGTATCACGTTTTTCCTTTCAATTTCCAGCAGTGCATTTATCGCACGGCACAAGGAAAGTTTATGCGCACAATCGTGCTTCCCATTTCTTTCCTAACCTGTAATGACTTAATGTGTTTGATGACGCTTAGAATGTTTACAATTAAAGTTAAATAAATATTTAAACAAATTAAAACAAAATTGCATATTTTTAGGTATTATGCTTAGTCATCCTTACGATTTGCTCCTTTATTTTGTCCCCATGAGAGTAGAACTCGCCTTACCGGACCATATTACTCTAACTTTCACGTCTTTTTTAAAGGCATATTAGTGAAGTCTAACAACAGCGCCCTGTTTTTAGATGTGTAGTATGATTTTTGCCTAACTTCATTACTCCACCACATCAATTAATAAGCTGTTTTGAAATACCAATATTACAAGTAGCTGTGTCTCATGTACCCGTAATAAGAATTGTATAGAGTACAGCGCATTAAAATTATAATCGAGAATATAGGGTGTACATTTTTAATAATCCGAAGAGCCAGCGGTATAATTAAAAGACCCGGTGTATTAAACATACATTCTACGAAATAAAATGTACACAGAATATATTATATCATAGTATTACTCATTACTGTGTCCAGGCGCACACGTTCAAAATACACAATTTATTATATATATTCAGGCATAGTAGTTTCCTAATATGAAAGTATTTATTGCAGAAAAACACGCACAATTTAATCTGAAGAGATGATAATGTACCAACGATCATTTATAGAAAAACTATTCACGTGAGCCTTGGAATATTAAAACGTCATATATTTTTCCAACTACGCTGGAGTGTCACTTGTCGTAAATCGATAGTATGCTTGCAATTATAACATTACAACTGCTACTCAACTTATGGTAAATGTTTAAAATATATAAATAAATACTATGATTTTTTATCCCACATTTCTAATACTTCCTAGATAATTTAGACATAGCTTTGACGTAACCGTAAATGTCTAGCAACAATTAACTCTATTTGCATTATGTACAACAAGAGCGAAGCGGTGAAATTGACTGCGGCACCAAGCGACTCTTCGCCACCCTCAGACAAGGTGAACACATAGTACAATATCGAAGTCGGTAGCTCGCATGCTACAACCAACAAAATGTTTCAGAACACTTGGAATTCGTAGCTCATCCTAACAGACACCTAAGATGACTCCTCGAGAATGACAGACAATAGCGAAGTGGTTTAGCAATACATTATCTGGCGATGCACAATGCCAATATGAAAGTAAAGGGATAACTGAAAGCTGCGAACGCGCATTTACATACTTTCGAACGACATTATAACTTGGACGTCTTTCTGGGATTCTGTATTAATTGATTCGTGGCATCGCAGCTCGTCCTGTTTAGTGAAGAACATTGCGACTACTGGCTCCCACCACGATTCCCCACCGCATACAACACTTACAGCACCAACCCTCACATTCGACGCAAACACTCTGTTGGCGAGAGACGATGAAACCAAGGCTCGTGTCTCGTCTCCGCATATCAAGTGAACTTCTACGTCGAAACTCAGCCTTTTGTGTTGTTTCTTTTCTTTGCACGCGGGTCGTTTGGGATTTTGGACTGGGAGACACAACTTGAGAGCGTTCCCGGCCCGTCGATTGCACTTCGGCGAAAAAGGCGGCATCATCGTCGCGAGAATCCAATCGGTGCCTGCGTAAACTTCGGGCCCAACTATGTGTTTTACGAGTCTACACTTTGTTTCAGATTTAGTCCAAATCGCAGCCAACGCTACGAGGTGATAGGACCAATCTGGCCGCGTCAAAAGATCTAAGTCACTAGGCCTTTTTTGTTTATGACTTGTTCAGCGACGATAGAACACAGTACAGAAACATAACTGAACGCCCTGACGGTGCGCTTTAGACGTTCTCTGATTGATCTCATCAAGTCGTGGCGTCGGCTGCGTCTGGATTTAAAGTGAAACTGAAGTATAGGGCCCCTGGATGCCTAATAAAGTTGTAATAGCCACGTCGTGTAAACCTTTTTTAAATTATTTGTGAACAATTTTAGCCGTTAAAGCCTACATCCCACTTTCATTTTCTCCGCCTGGAAAGATACAGAACGAAGCTGACATTACACAAATGGAAAGAAACAAAGTGTGCCTGCACTATTCGGCGAGCGTCGTCAGCATCGTCGCCGCCGCTCTCAGTGCTGAAGACTTTCTGCTGGCTCTCGACGCTTGGCCTAGGTTACGCTAACGTTGAAAGACATATAGGTGTGGACGCTGCATCATCGCAGCTGCCAGATAAAGTTCTCTCCTCGCCTTGGGCAAAAGTGGCGCAACAGACGACTCTTCGATATGCGGCTAATGGCAGCCTGTCGCGGACCCGGTTTCCACGTTTCTTTAGGGGAGACATGCTTCTTTTCAAAGTCGCACTTTGGGTGTCCCGCACGTCATGTAAGACTTGGTACTTGTGCAACGCGTGTGGCTTAGATCATTCTTCGTCATTGACCCCAGTTTCGTGTCTCAACGACGGCAATAGCAGTTTATGAACGCGTTGAAGCGGAGGGATCTCCACCGCGGTGATTCAAGAAATGCGTCAGTCAAAGTCAGAGCAGACGTTCCGAGCGGAAACAACGCTCACAAGTCCTATGGGAATCAAACGCATATTTTTGCTCGTTTATTTTTTGCTAGGTGCGCCATCATGGCGCCGACGCTGTCGGCACAGGCTACTAAAGTGCGCACAAATATGACTTTATCTGCTCGAGTGAGTCGCAGCGTTTGCCATGCTATGTATCATCACCTAAAGAGTATCCTAACTTCGCAGCCTAGGTGCTGTGAAGTAGCTGACGTCACAAAACGAAGTGCGCAGGTTATAATTTCCAGAATGTGTTGGCTTCGGTAGAAATACCTTTCACAGACGCTACTCGGCACGATGTTGTCATCGTCGATGCATAAAATGCGTACCAAGCTCCGTTTCCGCAACATCACCGCGAAGCAACGCACAACATATTTTAGTTATAAGTTTCTTTACCAGGTAGGGTGGAGAACGGTCGATGTTCTGAACCTCGTTTATAACATTCGCACGAGTTTGTTTTTCAATCTCACGTTTTATAAGTATGCTCCCTTTGGGCATCAGGCTAGCTGGCACTATAAATGTAAAAAATGAATAGTTGTTAGTTAGCGAGGGAAACGTTTTCTAGGCTTTCAAACGGATTATCAGTACTTTCGCTGAAGCGTAAACACGCATGCGTCAGTACCACCCTCATTTGGAACTAAAACGCTAGCGGCTTGAAACGCCTTAATAGAGTTAGTGTAGCGAGTGGAAGTTTTCGTCGAACCGGACACGCAGACTGCAGCCTCAGGACCCATAAATCCGGCGCCCAGATTTTTTTCCGATCTCGGCGTTTCGTGTTTTGTTTTGGCTTATAAATAGCTTCCGATATTTGTTTTAATTTTTATTGCTTTGTGAAAGCTTTGACGGAATGCAAAGCTTCCGCGCATTTACAGCAATTTTGTTTTTACTTGCAAACAATTTGTCATAGACGCTTAAGATTGTTTATGTGTAGGAATTCGAAAGGGCACTCGTACACGCAGCTCATTCGTTACAAGCGGCGACGCCACGTCTTCCTCTCGCTCCGGTCCCGGCGGTATATCACGTCCCCACTGCGCAGGCGCGGCGAGTTTTGCCGGCTTCATGACGGCTTCCCGTGACAAAGCAATGCCTTTGCTGTTTTATTTCTTGAAGCCCGTCCGCTTTGACCATGAGAGCACCCGCAGGCTTCCGTTGTGAGGCATCTAGGATGCTGTGCTTTTCTTTGTGTTTTATTGGGAATGGGCCAATAACGATATATCTGCCGCTTCTTTCGGCGATTGGGAATTTAAGTCCCGTTTCGCTCAGCCAATGGAACTTTAGGTGACGTTTTTCGTCGGCTTCACTCTCTGAGACATTTAAAACTTTCGCATTAAAACAAAAAGTAGCTTGAAGAACATTCGAGAGAAGGGGTCGTGAAGGTACGAAACATGTTTTTTTATCAATATTAAAGTGTTTAAATTTGAATTGAGAAACTATTGCTGGAAATTTTGCTTTTTTATAAAATAGCATGATCGCTGCCTTTGTGTTGTAGGTACACGTGCTGTGTTTATTTTAGCCCAATAGCATCGGCATAATATGGGTAGTCACTTCTGTATCGAATCGAGACCATCCAAAAGGCAAACTAATACACTGGGTTTGACTGCTAACTGACGGATCTCGTAGCGTCTTCTCCTTGACAATCAGGAAAACGGAACAAATGATGACACGAAACATCTACGCGCCCATGTTAGGTTTAATATGCGCTAATCTCACATGACAACGAAAAAAGGCACAGTTGTATGTTATAAGAATTCAGGGTTTGAAGAAAACCTGAACGTTCTCAGAATATTACAATTTTGTCGTGGCATCTCAACAGGTCACACGACAGTTCTCGGAATTCTGATTCAATTCGGTCCCAATTCGGATGTCGTAATATTACATTCCTGTCTTACCCTTGACAACTGAAGAAGCGAATGCGATTATAAATCTTAAAGCGTTCCGTATTGAATTGCTTTATCTTGCTTAATATATTATTAAAGATTTGACAGCAAACACAAAGTAGAGATGATATTTCAAGTTAGTGCTCCCGTTTTTCTTTCGAGCTATGCGTTAACGTTTTTCGAGTGCGAATATTTATGTTAAATGTGGAAACGCACGAAAACCACGGGGTTTATATTTTTTAGGCGATTCGAATAATCTGAACAGTCTCGACCGAATACGTTCCTTGAGTACAAAGAAAGTAGATAATTTTTTCGTAGTATATTTTTTATTGAATCGCCCAATAATACATAGCACAAGGTTAGGCTGCCTCAATCAGCTCACTTCAAAATACAGTGGCGTGGAGCATTGTAAGCTGAAATGTAAAATATATCCTCGCAGCACTTTGGTTAAAATATATTATGTAACAAAAGTACGTTTCAACGTCTTGGCTTAGCAACATCGTGAGGAAAATAAACCCTATTTACTTATTTATCACACGTTTTCAAAATCAGTCACGTGAACTGCGTTCTTCGAAGTCCTCCGAAGCAAGTTCTTTCTCCAAATAAATTGGGTTTAACTCAGCTGCGCTGAATTGCTCACAAGATTAACCGCCTTTCAAAGCGGGCTAGAGATTTTGCGTGAATCGTTTGAGGTTGTGAAATGATTTGCATCACAAGAGAGAAGTCGGTAAACAAACCTTCGCACCGGGCTCTCAAATTGGATCAAAGATTTACGCCCTCGCCCAGCCAACAAAGCGCGGCATTAAACTTGTAGCTGGGAGTATTCCGAGAAAAGTGCTTGCTCGTACGAGATCATGCGTGCACATAGCATTGTAATAAAATCGGGAAGATTGTTTTTTGGTGATATTTTACAGAATGTTTGATCCTTTAGCTGTTGTGCCCAACTTTACAAAACTCGCAACCGCTCATACAGTATTCGATATATTTAAGCATCAAAGCCGGTTTGGGGTTTGAAGTCCGCTACGGCTATCGGTTGTAATTACGATCAAAAAGGCCTCCACGGACTTCCTCTCAACATGGATTCAGAAATTCAGAAAAGGGCTCTTCTGTAAGAAGTAGACGTTTGAGTTTTACAGCGACGTTACATCATGTTTTGATAGCGCGCTCCAAAAGGATTGCATATTTCTTGATTTTCAGGTGGACTTCAACATGGTACCTCACCCATTTATGGTTGTTAAACTTTTAACAATAAACATTCCACTTAACAGTCTGGCATGAATCGCCGATTATTTATTTAAAAAAGCAATCAGTTCTAAATAATGGCAAGCATTCAAACCATGTGGTGGTCATATCGGGAGTATCACAGGGCTCTGCTCTGGGTCCAGTTTTTGTTTTCAATTTTCAATAATAACATTACGCTTGCGTTTTTTTTTTTTTGAAGACTCCAAACACCCAACAAGATCACTCAAATGTCCTTAACACTAACAACACTCAAGCGCCTGCTAGACATGACAACTAACATGATTTCGGTTGTCATTCACTTTTCTTTCCTCTCAAGATCGCAATGGATATCCCACCCCGTGTTTGAAGTTGCACGCACTCTCATTATGACGTCTCTAGCTACATCCTCCATCTGCTGTGCCATCTGCCGGTCCGAACCGGAATTTTTTGAAGTTTGAAGTATATGCGCACGTCGAGGACCGAAGGCAGTGAATGTTGAGCTCAGTTGAAATGTCACCTGACACTCAAAACTTATTCAGCTAGCAGAGAACGCACCCATACCGGAATCCTCACCAATGATTTGCTGTGTTTCGTTCAGCATAATTTACGCAATATTGAATCGTTTCACCAGACGCCGCAGGTTTTCACAATATAAATACTACAACTCTCTGCGCACCCCGGGCTCCCCTTTGCAAATATAATTGCTATTCTTTTCATTAGCGAAGTGAATGTGACACATTTCGCTAAACTCTGTTTCTCCGTAGGGTGGGCTGCAGCAGACGCTACGTGTCCTCGACGCCAGTCCAACGCCATACTAACGTCACTTAACCATCTGAAGCAGCGCAGTGACGCGCTCGGCACGTAGTCACGTGATATATTGGCAGCGCTGGATTGGTTGGAATGGCTCGTAGCACCTGCTGCGGTCCATCGAAAGGTGAAGCGGAGTACGGCGAGCCTCGCGGCATACTCCGTGTCATATGAGACAATGTGTCCCATCAAGTGTGTACAGGTTGCGTCACGTTCAATTCCGATTAACCGTGTGACGAGAAACCATAAATAAGCCCCACTAAAAGACCGCGCATCAATGCCAGACTGACGAAGGTAGCACGGCGAATGCCTGTTGACACCCCATACGTCTTGACGTATTGCAATCTGTCAGGCGTTGTAATCGAACGACGGTATGGACTTGAGAATACATGTCATCGTCCGTTCAACAAGCGGTCACAAAGGGACGAAGCAATGCTGGCTCCAAGGAACCTTTGTCTCGTAGCGATTCACCAAACCTGAATAGTAAAGACCGCATCAAGTTTCGCAACAACACCGATATAAGGCGTGGGTGCAAGACCTAGCCAAAGGATTTTAGTGATAAGTGACATTGCTCAGTCGGAAAATGCTTTTCTTACACCTCTTCCTTCGGGGTGCCTACCTAACTAAAAGTTACTTGGGAATAAAACGACATCGAATAAGGAATTGGGTATAATATATAGTATAGAAAATCGTTGTTTCGGTAAGGTGCTACTTCGGACAACTTAGTTTTTTTATGGTTTGATAGAACTTTGAACTTTGAACTTTATTTCAGCAACATTATGCCGAGGACACCGGACAAAAAGCTAACAGAAGCTAGCTTGACTGGGTCCGGTGCCCCTGCATGTACAGGGAACACAATCATATTTAAACAATCCTAAATATTTCTTATAATATTCAAATCAAACAATTTAAAACGTTCCTATAAAATTTTAAAATCACCGACACTAGAGAACAATTTTTTCGTCTTAACCTAACAACACAAAAAAGTACGCAATGTTTTCTTAGTTATACAATGAATATCGATGCGGTTCATTACAATGTTGTTAAGCAATGTAGGTAGATTATGAGCAAGAGACTGCAGTGCATAATTTGTACGGAAATGGGGAACCTTCCAGAATTCTCTACGACGAACATCGAAGACTGATTCACGCTCAGTCAGGTTTGCTAGCTTTGACAAAAAAGCAATAAACTCCAAAGTTGAAAAGGCGTAAGAAAATAGCAAACGATAGTCATAAATACAAGAAAATTTCATGATATTGTAGCTCAAATATAATGGTTCAGCATGTGTGTCGTACGGAACATTAGCAATGAAACGAATAATTTTTTTCTGAAGAGTTGTTAGTTTGTTGACGTTACTTTTGGTCGTTGTGCCCCAAACTAAATGGCAGTAGTTGATTTGTGAGCCGAACAGAGCATGATAAATTTGAATCTTAACTTTTGTAGGCAAAAGAGAGCGACAGTGACCGATGATGCCAGCTACCTTTGCCAGTTTGTGAGTTAGAAATTCTATATGATGATCCCATTGCATAAACTCTGAAAAAATTATGCCTAGCGTTTTATGATGAGTTACTATTTCAATTTCCCTGTTTCCAATCTTAAGAGCATAACTAGCATCAATACGTTTATTTACAGGTCTAAAAACAATCGCTTTTGTTTTGGTAGTATTTATTTCGAGGCCATTTTTTTCTGACCATAAAAGAAAATTTTCTAAGATAACATTACCTTTAATAATCAGTTCATCGATATTCGTCGCAGAAATAAAAATACTAGAATCATCTGCATACATTATAAAACGTGAGTGTTGACAAATGTTGACGATGTCATTTATGTACACATTGAACAGAAGTGGGCCAAGTATGCTGCCCTGCGGAACACCAGACTTCAATAGTTGCAAAGATGAGGTATAACCATTTATTGAGACACACTGTTTGCGATGTTGTAGATATGACTGAATGAGTGCCAAAGACGTGCCCCGTACACCATAACAGGAAAGTTTATCAAGAAGCGTTGCATGGTTAAGAGAGTCGAAAGCTTTGCTAAAGTCAATAAAAAGTCCCAGTGTCATCTGTCGTTGCTCTATATTTTTTAATATTAGTTCCTTCTGCGTTAACAAGGCGCATTCCGTAGACTTTCCCTTACGGAAGCCAAACTGGAAGTCAGTCAGCACTGAATGTTTATCAAAAAAGTTATCTAAACGACGCAAAATAATTTTTTCTAGCCCTTTGGAAAATATGGGTAAAACAGATATTGGCCTATAATTTGTAATTACATTGTTATCACCTCCCTTATGCAAAACGGAGACTTTCGCGAGTTTCATGTTATCTGGGAACTTGCCAGTTGACAAGGCCAAGTTAAAAATATATACTAACATTGGGGCAATTATATCAATCACAAATTTGACGGGCTTTATTTGTATGTCATTAATGTCGTGACTTCTGCTATTATTAAGTCTCATAAATACATTAAACACTTCTGACTCGTCAGTAGGGGCCAGGAAAACAGATTCGTCTACTCGACTCGAGATAGACGAGGAAGCACACGCATTGTGAGCGCGGGTAGGTAAGTTTGTAAAATGGCGATTAAAATAATCAGAGAGCGGTATTCCCGACACATTTTCACCAGATATCGAAAGCGTATCTATTGATTGTTTTTTATTGTTACGTTGAAGTACTGTGTTTATGGACTGCCATACAATGGCGGGGCTCTTTTTGTGCGCGTCATGAAAGAGACGTTTGTGATAATCTGACTTTGCCTTTTTTAGTGTAGATGTAAGTTGATTGCGATATTTCTTGAACGCAGTATTATCATCGTCATCTCTTGACGAGAGGTAGGTCTGATACAATCGATTTTTTTTCGTATCATTGCTAAAATAAACGGGGTAACCCATGGTTTTCTTATTCGCTTTTTAATCGTGACAGTCTTGTACGGAAAAGATGCGACGTAAATTGACGTGAATGTACTTATGAACTCATCATACGCGCTGTTCACGCACTTTCTCAAGAATACAGGGCTCCAGTTAGTTTCCATGACTGTGCTTCGAAAACACCGCAGTTGGCGGTCTGTCACAGGTTGAAAAGTAAAATGTTTACCAGCGCCGCTGGATAATTGTTGAGTTTTAAAACATAAAAATATAGGTAAATGATCGCTTATGTCACTACTTATCGTACCTGCGCTGGCAACAACAGTGTTTATATTTGTAATGAAAACATCAATAGCAGTTGATGTAGAATCGGTAATTCTAGTAGGAGACGAAATGACATTGTAAAACCCGCTACTACTGAGAGTGTCCTTAAGTCGCGACGAAACAGACGAGTTCTCCAAAATATTCACATTCAAATCACCACCAAGAACAAGCAAATAGTTATTAGCACTAACAAAATCCAAATATTTTTCAAGAAAATGCAAGCAATTATTCAGATTGCCAGCTGGAGGGCGATACAATACAGATAGTAGCTGGCGCCCATGTTTCAGACTTAGAATCTCATAGTCATCTGTGATTTCATTAAATGGGCCAAGTATTTCACACTGAATATCTTCTTTGACATAAATGCAAACCCCGCCCCCTCGTTTGCCACTCCGGTTTAAGAAAAAATGATTGTAGCCAGATAAGATAAGAACATCGTCTTCGCTTTGGTACCATGTTTCGGAAAGCATTATTATTTTAAACATAAAACAAAACTGGTGTAAAAGTGTAATAAAACTATCCGTTTTACATTTCACAGAACGTATATTTAAATGCAAGACAGAGGTCATGCCATTTATTTCTGCGTGCTGCTTTACTTCATCGGGCAACAAATTTTCCTGGTAATCTGTCATGTGGTTAGGTTCGTTTGCGTCCCCCCGACAGCGCCCGAAACAACGTTTCTATCTTCGCTTCCGAAACGGCGTGACGAAGGGAGCGGACCAAAAACTGCCTGAAAATACTGCCCTCTGGCCAGACAGACACGCTGTTTACGGCCTCAAATGCATCTTTATCAACAAGAACGTGAAAAGATGCGTAATATGGGAGTTTCGTTTTTAGCTTAGTGCAGGTAAATGATTTACCTTGTAGAACAGGTGCGACGAGGTCTTCAACGTCCTTGGTTGTTGTTTCAGGAGAGAGCCTTGACACAAACAGAGCACTTTTTTGGGAGGCAGGGGGAATTGCAGATATCTTGGATGATTTCGAAGTGCCGACAGATGGTTTAACGGGCTTGCGGTACGTGACATGAGTGAAGCCGTCCTCATCCATGTTCTTTCGCCGAACAGCTTCTTGGTGCTCCGTAGAAACAGGGGGCAATGGTCCAGAACGACCGGTGGTGCCCACCGAAGCGTTACCTTGTGGTGCTTCTCGATGCATCTGTAGCCTCTGATGTTGGGAATGCAGAGGCGGAAACGCTGCAGCAGTTGAGGCATACGAAGGCAAGGTCGAAGTACCAGCGTCATCACTCGTTTGCGAGGCGTGTTGTTTCACAAACAAAGAAACTGTCTCGTTGAGGCGATGTACCTCTTGACGGAGCAATGCATTTTCCGCTTTCAATCGCGCGAAATTGTCGACGAGTTCTTCGAGCACTGCTTGAATGTCTTTTTTTGTCTTCGGTGGGGGAGTGGCGTTCCAATCTTTCTCGGTGCCGGGTGCAGCGTGACTTGGCGTCGTTTGAGGCGTAAGCTCACCGCCCTCTTGACTCGTTCGCTTGGTGCATTTTGAGCATTTGTATCGGCTCACCCCTTTTTCCATCAGCAGGTCGTAGTCCTCGTTGACGATGTCGACGCATTTGCAGTGAAAATAAATCGAGCACACACAGCATGCGATAACTTTCTGTCGATGGTGAAAACCCGCGGAGCAGCTGCCGCATGCGTCCTTCGAGTCCGGCGCCATCTTGCAAGATCTTGCAAGATAGGAATAGATAGCACCACTTGGATAGGTTTATAAAGTAAAACCTGAATATTTCACAGATGACTTGCCGAAAATATGTTTTCCTTTTATACTATAGCACATCAGTCTAGGGATAATCACCTTGATGAAGGTAAGCGAAGAAATGAAACAACAATGAGTTATTCTATTCTGCCACCTTTAGCCTTTCAGAATGAAAAAAAACAAACATCACTTAATGTGCTTTCTTAGATGATAGTGTTGAATATTAAAAGAAAGCACTTTCCCTTTTTGAAAGGTGAATGTGTTGTATCTAAGATAACCGTATGTAGAATAGTTGGACACATAGCTGTAATAGGAAGGAACACGCTTAATTTAATTTTTATTTACATCTACACTACAGGTGTTTCGCCATTCGCGCAAATGGCATCATAAAAAACTGAGGAAAATAATAACCCATACTGACCTTCTTTTTTGATATGCTTATTCTGAAAAATATATTTTGCATTCCATGTAAAAAGCTTCGGTTATAAGAAGTTACAATAACACTTGTGGTTTCAAGAGCATTTGTCACGTTCTTTTTTATCATCTTTGTTGTCTGAAAACATCCGTAGTCCACTGCAAATCAAGTAACGTTCCGCCAAACAGAACCTCCGGTTTCCCCACACATTGTGGTGCCCAGAACGGGTACTGAGGGTTCAGGCCGCTAGCCCAATTTCTCGGAAACATTCCACCGGTCGTGTTTAATTAGAGCGAACACAGGGTGGTGGTTGTTTTCTTCTGTCTTAAAGTTATCAATGCTGGGTCCGCATTTTTATAAAGGCGTATTTAAGGTTAACACCAGACTCAATTGCGCGATTTTTTTTAGTAGTTCCTATATAACACTTTCTTTTTGTTTATTGTCAATGACGAGACACTGCTTCAATCCACATCGACTGCAATGCTACAGCGCATGACCACTTCGCTCGGGGGCCAGGGGCGAAGTCCTTCAAAGCGTTCGCCTTACTGTTGTTTGGATACGCGTCGTCATTGTACAGGATGCTTGAAATTAATTTCAAAATATATTTAAGAAGAGGCGGCGACCAGTGCATGGACACCGTCCTCACTACATGCGTATCAGGCTAGCGGACATTAGGTGGCAGGAAAACATCCCACCGCCTACTTGCCGTAGTCATAGCTTCTTCTAACCACATGCGCCTTTTATGACACCTTGTATTATAAGAATGCTGCTTGAAATTGACAAGTGTCATTGCTTCCATCTTGACAAAATGTTTGTTACAATATATGTCGCCGAAAACCTCGATGGTATATTTTATCTGAAACTGAATATTTGAGCTTTATTAATGTTGTAATATATGTGCTGTGTACCAAGCAGAAGCCCATGAGCTGTTTGAAAATGCGTAAAAATCAAGTTTATTAATATTATTATCAGCATAACAATGAGTATAGCAACTAACAAAAATTCGTTCATTAAAGTTTAATTTCTTTTTTGACTGGGTCAAGTTGCGATTGTGCAGCTCACGGCACTACAATTTGAGGATAAACCATTATAAATACCTTGCATAAATGCCTGGGGTTTGACCTACACATCAGTTAAATTTCCCTGCAATATTCTTGCGGAAATGAGCAACACGTGACTTATGAGCTTATTCAGTTTCGTCGTAATAAAGTTGCGGGCAAAATTGATGAAAGATAACTTCGCCCTCACTTTCAAAACTATTGCTAACCTACTTCAAATGAGCCTTTGTGAAAAATCATATGTATAAACAATTTCTTGGTCCAATAAACGCATATGATCTAGTAACGTCATATAAAAGCATACAAGAAACTTATAGTAACATTTAAAAACAATATAATATTACATAAGAAGTTCTAAGAAACGAATGAGTACTTTTTTGAAGTTGTTTGATAATCTTATATCGTTCTTATATGTTCCTAAAATGTTCTTTTGTGCTCTTATATGATCGCATTTGATCATATGTGTTTATTGTACAAAAATGTCCGATACATATAAGATTGTTCAGTAGAGAAATATCAATGATCGCTCCCTGTAGTGCAGTTCATGCTATGTAGGTCCCTGGAGATAAAGATCGCTGATTATTTTTTGTATTCTAGACTAAACCTGGACACTTTAAATCATGTATACGTGACAAAAACAACAAACAATATTTTGCAGCAAAGTAGAGTGTTATATCAAGGCTGCTTGTCCGAAAACAACGTTTCCAGATAACAAACAAAATTACTCAAATGTGAAAAAAAAATAATAGGAGGTTTATTTCAGGAGAATCAAACTGCCCCTCTCAGGTTCAACCGTGGCGTTTAGTTCTCAACCAACCCTGCCTTCCAAGTCTTGTTGGGAAGCTAGTAGGACGGGGTGTGCCGGCAACTAGACGTGAATGAGGATACTTCTATCGACAAGTAGGCTCTTCATCCTCTAGATCGGACGACATGTCAAGCCACTCGATCGATTTTCGTTCGAGCCTGACACCGTCAACGGCACAGCGAGGCCCAGGCTTCGTTAGCAGCGTATAAGTATGCGAGCGGGGTGTGAGCTTTGGGTAAATAGAGCCACCTCTAGAGGGCACAAACTTTAACTACATCTCCCGTAGTCGCTTCAGTTGCTTCGGGGAAGTTTGCCGACAAAATATCTTTCTTCGAGGCTTTTGATGGGATTAGGCGGTAAAAAATAAAACAACGTTTGAACAAGGTCTTATAGAAGCCCCCAGGTAGTAAAACTGATTGTACCAAGGGTGCGTTGGGACAGAAGAGAGCAAGAACTAAACGCGTTCATGGCTCTTCTTTATATTATGGTGAGATAGAAAATGCGTGCCAAACGCCCAGCGTCTTTGTTGTGGTTGTCCTAAATATTTGAACAGCAAAAAGACACCTTATGCTGGTCAGTCACTCTTTTGTTAGAGAATCATTTTGTGTCCACGATTGCTTTTTCATCAGATTAAACACAAAGTGGTCTACCGATGAAAACCAAAATTGTGCTCGGACAAGCTGTGATCAGCTGTAAGCAAAGGTTCTAAACTTGTATTTAAGAAATAAAATTAATACGCAATTTCATAGTTGTTTGCAAAGAAAGTGACAAGCGTGATTAGATATAGAATATAACATTGAAGATAAATTTTAAACACGTACCAAGTATAGGCTGATCTTAGAATTTGAATTTACATATTAGTTCAGTCAGACGCGTTAGGCAGGAGGAAATATATTGTGACTATTTTTTCTAAACAACAATGTTTAGTGCTTTCTGCAAAGATTTAATTGTCTTTTTTTGTTCGGGGGGGGGGGAGGATACTATAAAATATAATATTGCCGCGTGCGTGGTCGAGTTGTCAACACACGAATCTCCCAGGAACACATGGATAGGACTGGAGCCCTCTTAGTCAAGATATTGTTTGTATGGGCTTCCTTGGAGGGATTCAGTCAATTCTAGTTGTTTTTTTGTGTATTGTATTTTAGACGTTTTGTGAATACCGAGCGTGTAACAAAACAAACAAACAGTATCGTGCTGAGTTGAGTAAGCCTTTCGCCTTCGCTCGATCCTGCTAACACTCCGACATTCACTACCGCGACGACACGTATTGTATGTTAGTTTTTTCAGAAGATCGCGACATTAAACATTTAGTTGTTTTCTTCCGCTGTTCATCTTTGAATCGCTTGTCATTTGTGACATAATAAACCGTTATATAAAATTAACAAATGCTTGCCAACGCATTCCTGAGAAGTTGTACAGAATGAAATCCAAGACCGGTAATATCAGTTAGGTCCAAATGGTCCATATAGAAGGGCAATTGAAACAAGTCGGCGTCAAATTTAGTGCACAAAAAGTACACACCCTTTAGACAAAAAAAAAGTAACCACGGATTTATTGCTCCATCTTCCAAGTTTCCTGTTGACTGTCGCACCCTTTGCATTTTTTATATTCGACCTTTTATTGTCAATGATTACGCCGGATAATTCGACTGTCATACGTAGCAAGTTGAAAACCTGATGAATCGCTTATATCTGTGTGAAAACCGCTCCATTTGCCGGGTTCGATATCAGTACCGCGCGGACTTCATCAGTTGGTCACAATTTACCTAGCTGTTCTTGGAGATTTGTGTTTGTCCTTTTCCCTCCTTGTTCCCCTTCTCCAAGGATTATTTTCAACATTCTCGTCAGCCCGCTTACACCTTTGCGTTTATCAACGGAATATCATCATAACATTTAAAATACAGGCCTTTCACCCTTGTTGGTGTTAGACTGGTGGCAAGTGATAAAACCGGTTTGCTCTACTGACGTCAAACTCCTGGTTAGCTCAGTTGGTGCACCGCTTCATAGGAAATGGAGCGGTCACAGGTTCGATACCAGGAACGGGTAGATTTTTTGGTTGCTTACCAGTAACCTAGAAGTGTATGGAGATTTGCGTTTGTCTTTTGTCGCCCTTGTGCCCCTTCTCCGGGGATTGTTTTCGTCATTCTTGTCCAGCTCGCTTGCACCTTTGCATTTAATTGGAATATCATCTGAAGTGTGTCGGCCTAAAAACCCTAAAACTGATCACATCTCAAAGCGTTAACCGAGGACTCACACCGTGTCAGTAATTTCAAACTGTCAGCTGCGGACAAAGCTAACATCCCTAAATGTGATAACCTTCATCGTATAATTTTTGGATGTATATTTTCAATTTCATTCTGCACGACACGAATAGTGGTTCTTCAGTGACTATGACGCAGACTGCGGCCCTACAGATTTCAACTTTGTGGAGGATGAACATGTCCAAAAATTGGTGAGCAAGTTCTTTCTGGTGCCAGCATTACAATAATATCTTGGTAATATTTATACCTCCGAAACCAGAAAAAATGATTCATAATGCAATTTATTCATAATGACGGGACGACATGCTTTCACTTCCCAGTTTGCCCCCGAAAATTCCGGGTGGCTCAAGGAGACGGCAGGCTCTTTAAATCGACCGCAAAATTCGGTTTCTTAACCTATCGCGCAACGACTTTGTGCAGCGCTGCCCACAGATGGTGCATTTTTTTTTGTAAAATTTGCAAAGAACGAACTTACCTGAGGAAAAAGTAAAAAAAGAAAAAGGCTTAGCTCCTATGGAAACGCAGCGACGCCACCGGTCTGCAAACAACACGGCGCCGTTTTGCACGGGAGACAAGAGATGGCGCAACGAACGCCGCCAACGAACGAGCATACGGCGCCGAGAGCCGGCGTTTTTAGCAGACAATCTTTTCGACTCAAAAGCGGCTCGCGTTCCGCAGGCGGCGACATTTGCAGAAACAAAAACAGGCGCGGTAACAACAAGGAACTGCAGTTCCTTGTCTGCTAAACACGACGGCTCTCGGCGTCGTCTGCTCGTTCGTTGGCGGCAGTTGGCGTCGCGACCGCTTGCGCCATCTCTTGTCTCCCGTGCGAAACGGCGCCGTGTTGTTTGCAGACCGGTGGCGTCGCTGCGTTTCCATAGGAGCTAAGCCTTTTTCTTTTTTTACTTTTTCCTCAGGTAAGTTCGTTCTTTGCAAATTTTACAAAAAAATGCACCATCTGTGGGCGACGCTGCACAAAGTCGTAGCGCGATAGGTTAAGAAACCGAATTTTGCGGTCGATTTAAAGAGCCTGCCGTCTCTGAGCCACCGGTAGTCCCCAGATAGCGGGGTATGCCTAATATCGCGGTCAATATAAACGAGACATCACTGTACTAAAATGCTTAATATCGGAATAAGTTCCACGGGGTACTAACATTTCTGCAACGTTGACAGCTATTATTCATGTTCTGCTGTTGCCAAAACGTACCAAAAAATTTGGTTTCTTTTGTATTGAATTTATGTTTAAAAGATATCAACCTGTCTGTTCTTTATGTTAGAATATCTGTATATTCCAAATTTCGTGCATTTTCAGGACGCAATAAAGTCAGGCAACACTGAGATAGAATTAGCTTGTCTAAGCTCAAAATGTTACGCACAAATTAAACTTAGATATGAAGATCGCAAAACAGCATATGTCGGTGCAAACATTTCAACAAATATATTTCTGGCCTGGATTTAATGGATTTGAAGGGGCTTCAATTTAGATTAGAGAGTTGACACAGTTTCAAAAACATAAAGCTGTCTAACTGATTTAGGCCTATATATAACCGCCCACAAATTTTATAAAACAGTCTGGTCACTGAAAAAAACCCGTATGACCTTTTGCTATCTGAATTTTGAAATTGAAGATCTACCTGGATTCTATCTGTATTTCATGGTTTCCGAAATTGTTTCTTTTTTTTTGGAATGTGGATTTGAGCTTTACAGAAACGACTCCAGTTAGAATTTCAGTTAAATAATATAGATAGTGAAAAGTAATAATGGGTTTTTCGGTAGGGTTCTCAATCCAGTTTACAATATTTTATGAACCACTATCATGTTTGCAGTTTGGGCTGCAAAGTTGTGTAATTTGTTTTTGAACCTGAAAAACCAGCAAACATTTAACGATTTTATTTGGATTCGAGAGTAGATCAGCATTTGGAATGAACAACTTGCGTAGTTTGGCTAGTTGGTTGGTCATGTTAAAATGGTATTAAAACAGCGCATAAAAAATGACGAAGGACCAGTGGAAGAAAAAAGCAGACACTGCGTGTAAACGACAGCATCCAATGCCTTTCTGGTGTTGAAAACTATAATTCGAAGTATCTTTCTTCTCGGTTTAAATAGAGAAAGGGAGGGAGCGGAAGAAGGTACTATTTCTCTGTTATAACTTTTCGTGAAGCATTTATCCTGCTTCGGCGTTTCAGTCGCGGCTGTCCCAGGCAGCACGGTTTTATACCAGTCATTGGCTAATGGCTGGAGATGGTCTTCTGGCCAATGGTCTGGCTGATGGCCAGAGAAAGGCCAGTCATTGGCCAATTGGCGGCCGCTGTCCAGCCACTGGCCAAAGGACCATTGCCAGCCATTGGCCAATGATTGGCCAAATCAGTGCATTTTGGAGTATTAATTGTGGAATTAGTGTCTTCCATTGGAAAGAATAGTGAAGCAAAGTACCCTATCTTGACGAAAGGAAAAAATGATGAAATTTCGAAAGTGAATGAGTGGGAAAGAAAAAAAAGAAGTAACAAGAGGAACAAAAAGACTGAATGCACGTAAAATTAAAGTTAAGAAACATATTTGAGAAGAGAGGGAACAGGCAAAACAAAGGAAACAAGAAAAATCTTCAAAACTTGGCGGTCAAGCATGTGTTTTATTTTTCATCTTTCATTTCATTTTGAATTTTTACCTCCTTCCCCTTCTTTTAAACGGGGAAATCTGACGGGGAAATTTTTTAAACAAACAGGGCTCTTTGTCTTAAAAAAATGAAAGCCGTTTACAACTCCCTGTAACGCCGGATTAAAGCGCAGCTCTTGAGGAGGAGGGGAACGCACGGGGGGAGGGGGGTCACGTGACCTCGGGGAGGGGGGGGTCACGTGGCCTGGGGGTCACGTGACCTCGAAGAGGGGGAAATTTTCCCGCTAAATTTAGCGGGAAAATTTTCCGCTAGTTTTAGCGGGGAAAATTTTCCGCTAGATTTAGTGGGGAAAATTTTCCCGCTAAATATAGCGGGGAAAATTTTCCGCTAAATTTAGTGGGAAAATTTTCCGCTAAATTTGGCGAGGAAATTTCCGCTAGATTTAACGGGGAAAATTTTCCGCTAGATTTAGCGGGGACAATTTTCCGCTAAATTTAGCGGGGAAAGTTTTCCGCTAGACTTAGCGGGGAAAATTTCCGCTAGATTTAGCGGGAAATTTTCCGCTAGATTTAGCGGGAAAATTTTCCGCTAGATTTAGCGGGGAAAATTTTCCGCTAGATTTAGCGGGGAAAATATTCCGCTAGATTTAGCCGGGAAAATTTTCCGCTAGATTTAGCGGGGAAAATTTTCCGCTAAATTTAGCAGGGAAATTTACCCATCATGCACCGCGCGGTTACGCCGACGGCGACGGCGACGCCGACGGCGACGCCGCTCAAGCCGGAAACGGGCGCCTAAGAGCTGCGCTCTAAAATAAAAGATGAGAAGGTACACCAGACAAGATGCTAATATAATGTCAAGGCGTGGTCTCCTGGTGTCTCTAGTACTGCTGTTGAGGAGCTTTGGTTCTTCGTAAAAGCATAATATGGAGTGGACAATAACTAAACTAAAAAAGTAAGAACAAATGAAGATGGATTTAACTGCATCTCTCTGGTTCCGGAAAATAAGATGAAAGTTGGTGAAACCGGCTAGGCTCTGTCGAAACATTTCCGCTGAAGCAATCCTTCCGTTGAACCAATTTAGGAGTCTGGACGGGGAAGCGGTCTTGTGGTGCAGGATCCGAATTGTGCAACCGTTGTTGCGGTAGCATTCGTTTAAGCACAGCTTTTTTTGTTCCGTCGCAATGCTACGGAGGTAGAGGTGTAGATGCGCGTCTTGGAACGTCGTACGTTTACTGGACGTTAGGGGAGCTTGTTTCCATTTCACGCGGCCATGGTAGTGATTGAGTCGTGTTTGGAGGACTCAATTGGAAAAGTAGATTAGCCTGAATGTAAGCTCTTAGGTGCTAATTTGTCGGCGTACGTTTGACACATAATGATTGCTAAAGAGCAGACATGTAAATAACGCGTTACCAGTAACGTGTTACTTCTACCTAGTTACTTTGTTTGGTAACGAGACACATATTTAGTAACTTTTTTAGAAATGGAAAGAGCAACGTATTTACTTACTTTTCGTTTCAGCTAACGAGTAACGAAATTTAGACAATTTTCGTGTGAAACGTGTACCACTTCGTTTAAACAACCTCGTTTTAATTTTAACTAAAGTATGCGTCTGTTGCGACGAAGGCAGATGGGAAACTTGAAAGACAACTAAACAGTATGACAGTATAGCAACGTTTATCACTGCGCACGTCAGCAGAACTGTAGAGCTAAGAAAGTCCTTTACCAAGAGAACAAAAAAGGTTCGTTGGTGGGACCTCCTAAAAATGTGTACAGACCGAATGTAAACCCGGAGGTTGCCAACACGAGAAGGCACAAAACCCACTGTCAAATTCGAAGATTAGAAGCGGAGAGAAAAATAGAGATAGAGGGAACCCCAGATTCGCCAGGCCTTCCTGAAGCACAACACAACTGTTCCTTCGAGCGCGTCAGTAAAGCAACTCTCCATGGGCGATTGAGATATATTTACAAGGAAACGGGGAACATAACTGATGAAAACATGGAGACGCAGCTACTGCTTAAGTGCAACGACTACTGAAAAGAAGACAAAAGAAAACATGAAACAAAAGCAGTTGTGTATTTGGTCGTCAAAGTAACGAGTAAAGTAACTAGTTATTTTGAGGTAAAAGAACGCGTTCCTTTTGAGAAGCGGTAACGAGTAACGCACTTAATTATTTCCTGAGCGAGTAACGAGAAACGGTATTTAGTTACTTTTTTTGGTAACGCGTACATGTCTGGTCAGGGAGTTGTGCAACGTATTTTATTTTTGTGTGTCTGCAAAGCCTTCGATAGTGCCGTTGCGGAGGTGAACTGGATTGTGTTAGAGTTACGTCTAATACCAACTGATACAAAATGCTTATGTTTCCTTCTTTATGTTCGTGGAAGGAGAAATATAATTTATAACATCAGAAACCAAACCACATAATTCAGAATTGCGGGAGGAAGTATTGTGTTACCTTTACTGTCAATTTCGCCGTGAAGCAGTGGTAACATGTTTGTAATTAGGATTGTGTAAAATAAGTTGTGCCGTAAAAATCAAAAAAGGCTTTGTTTCATGCAGCTCTTTTCACACGGCTCTTTAATCATTCCTGTCATACAATATCAACTGCAGAAAATAAACGGTGGCACATTTTTAAAATAAAACGTTCCTCATGTGGGTCGTGTGAGATATATACAAGGCGTTTGATTTTTAATTCATACAGGATTATTTTAAAGAAAAATTGGCGGCGGCCTTTTACAGGTAATTGTTGAGAGAATTGACGACGGAATTGGTGTGTCACCTGAGGTATATTTTCCCGCCAAATTTCGCGGGAATACTGAAGGTTTGTATAGGTCACGTGACGTCAATTTCTAACGACAATTTTTGCGGGAAACTGAATTGGTATCTAGGTCAAAAGATGTGGATTTTCTCGCTATATTTAGCGGGTAACTGAATTGTTCGCATATGTCAGGTGAAGTTAATTTCCCTTTAAATTTAGCTGGGAAACTACATTGATGTTTTCGCCAAAAGACATAAATCGTTCCGCTAAATGTAGAGGGGAAACTTAGTTTACGTATAAATCACGTTTCGTCCATTTCCCCAAGGTGTATTGGTCAGGCTACCTCAAGTGACGCCAAGCTGATGCCACTTTCCTCGCTAAATTTTGCGGAAAATGCACGAACGGACGGACAGACGGACGGACGGACAAAAGTTATAGTTTGAGACCACCAACGGAATTCAATATAAGTTTGTGTTGACTAAAACAATTTTTTTTCAGCTGAAATTGTTTTTAGTTATCATCTGACGTTACATTTTGAAAAGTGTCGTCTAGTCTAGGTTAAGTTATTTTCATTGTAAAGCCCATGTCTTTAACTCATAAAGAAGTTTCTGAAGGAGGCAAACGACATTTAAGTGCCAATTTCTTTTTTAAGTGCAGACTCCTACCGCATGCAGACAAACGACTGCTATAATGGAAGTACTTTATATTCACGCAGCAAGCCAGGATTTTATCACTAAAGTTAATAAAGCATACATTGCAAAACTTTGACTCCTGAGTGAACATGGCAACGTGTTCATCTAGACGCTAAATATAAACACAAAAATTCTCAGATCTAAAACAAAAAGAACGTAAGCATTATGTACAATCAAAGCCTCGTTCACTTGAAATGAACTTTACTTGTGCCTAGTATAAAGAACCAGTAAAAAAGTTAAACGAGAAAACATATCAAGAGAAAAAGCAATATTTTGTGAAAATATCAGTTAGCTAAAAGCATCCCTGAAATTACACATATTACTTTAATCCCTGGTGGGTACAATGCCACCTATCCACACAATGTTCAATCCGAGAATTCCAATTAACTAGTCTAATTGTAGAAATATGTAGATATAATGACATCGCAATTCATACTAATTTTTTTATCTCGGAGCTTTAGACAAAGCAGGAATGGAGAGAACGCAATTTACGTTGTGTATTCCAATTTAAATCTCGCATGGCGAACCCAATCACGAACGCGGGCTCTTATCATAATGAAAGCCTAAGAAACTACGATCGCAGAATAAGGAAGACCTGCAAAACAAATTTCACAAAATTCAGAAAAAAAAGTAAAACAGAAATGCGTGCTCGATTAAAAAAAATGTTTTGAAGAAGGCGAAGTTCTGAGAATGACCACTCGTTTAATTAGAACTCTCGGCGCTGAGCCCCGTTAATTGCATACCGGTACAATTAGGTTTTCTCAGCACAGTAGTCCAGAACATAGCAAACAGATTCAGTCGACGTTGTAGGTACGTTCATTTAAAATTTAGTTATTGTTATGGGTTTCTAGTTTTGTCAATTTTCTTTGACACACATTGAAGAATACATATTTTATATCAATCAAAAAGCAGCCTGAGAAGGGCTATATTAAAGGGTATGAAAACAGAAATTGAAATATTCAAATTTCGTTCGGAAATGAGTCAAGCATGACGGATAATAACCGCAAATGATAATCGCACGTTTGTATTTTGAACGACTGGCTATATTTTTCGTTCCAAACGGTGCACTCGAGCAAGTGCTCTAAGAGAAGCGAACGGAGAGCGCGATGCGTCATGGGATATCCGACGCCAACAAAAACAGAAAGAAAAGATTTCCCGCGTTCGTGACGTAGCAAGGCTGGCGTGGTTATGAGCTTTGCCGTTGGTGGCGTTGTCAGCGTTGTGGTGGTGTCAATAGCGTCAACGCGTTAGAACCGAGCCGTTCGAAGTACCCGTGGGGTGACGAGCATGTGGCTGGCCCAAGGAGCACGTAGCTTCCACAGCACTGTCAGCTTAGGGGTGAACGGGCTGGGAAAAGCAACTTTTGTCCAAATTATGAGCGACTGGCTAGTCTTCTAGGGGAGAATGGCTGTATCCGGGTGCACAAACGAGGGTCCGAGAAAGAGGGAGTCCCTCCTTTCCGTCTTCTTGGACTTTTTGGTTCAATGCGCGATTTGTGAGTTGAGGAGGAAAGCTAAGAAGGAAAATGTTGAAATTCTAAAGAGCGGCGCTGCTCCGATGGAGCTTGCGACGTCATGACTACGTAGCCAGTTCCCCAACGTTGCTAGATTACCTCCCAAATAGGCTCCACATGCATCCACCAGGTCCACATTGAAAGATCATTTAATTTGCTTTAAAATTAGTTTGCTTGCGCCTTCCAACACAAGCCTTGTGTTTTTGAGGTTATGCTGCAACATGTTGCATGTTGCAGCATAACCTCAAAGACTACAAGGCTTTGCGTTAGAGCTATCAAATGAGTGCTGGAATTTCGTTTCCGTACAACTTTAAAGGAATGCATGATAAATACTTTCAGAAAGTGACAGAACTTAAAAAATAAACGATCATTGGGTTTTACGATTTCTATTCACAACTGAAATTTCTGTTATCAAAACTAACTTGCGATGAATGATGCTCTAAGATACTAATTGAATAAACCGCCTTAGGCAAATAAATTTATATTCGTCATTAACATGTCGATGCAGTACTGAAATTTCGTCTTCGCTCAAAATTGTTTTCTGCCGTGTCCGTGTTATTTGTGGTGGTTATGGCAACGGGACGTCAATCATAACACAAAACTTCGTAAATTAATCCAATCAAAAAAGCTTCATGGGTATGTTTCCCATTCAAGTTAAGGACATCATATGATGAAAAAATATAAGCATGCTACTTGAAAGCCGCACTGAGATTGACAAAATTATTTACATTGATAAATGACCAAGTGATGGCTTTTACTTGCTTTGTGCTCGGTCATGATGTTATAAGGCAGAAAAACAAGCTATTGAAAAGCAACACAAAAGTTATCTTTTACGTCATCTGCAGCGTAACATTCAATGTAAAGCGCCCCATAATAAGATGATTGTTCAAATATTGGACATAATATTTGAGTAGAAATG